>NW_012193041.1:85649-136872 GCF_000504015.1 Erythranthe guttata | reverse complement strand
ACTTTTTGAGTATAACCCTTCGCTACCAATCTAGCCTTGTAGGTCGATACCTTTCCATCTACTCCAATTTTCTTCTTATAGATCCACTTGCAGCCTATGGGAACGATTCCCTCGGGTGGATCTACCAAGGTCCATACCTTGTTGGAGTACATAGAGTCCATTTCGGATTTCATGGCATTAAGCCAATGTCCCTTGTCTGTATCCGATACAGCTTCGTTGAAAGTTCTAGGATCACATCCTTGGTCAACTTCATCAACGAGGAATAACCTATCGGGCGCTCTCCGAACTCTTTCGGATCTACGCAGCGACGGTTCAGGAGGTATGTTAGTGGTTTGTTGAATTGGTTCATTATCTGATTGTTGTGCTTGAACTTCAGATTGTGGTTCTCGAACTTCTTCGAGATCAACTACACTGCCCTTTCTATCCGATAGAAATTCCTTCTCAAGGAACACGGCATTTCTCGAGACGAACACCTTTGCCTCGGAAACATAGTAGAATTCGTATCCCATGGAATCCTCGGGATACCCCACAAAATAGCATAGGTCGGATTTTGTATCCAACTTATCTCCCACTAGCCGCTTCACGTAAGCGGGACAACCCCATATCCTAATATGTTTAAACGTGGGTTTCTTGGAGTGCCAAAGTTCATAAGGTGTGGAGTTAACTGCTTTGGTATTAACCCTATTCAGCAAATACACGGCAGTTAGGAGTGCATGACCCCACAGGTATGCCGGTAGCTCGGTGAACCCCATCATAGATCGAACCATGTCTAACAGTGTTCGATTCCGACGTTCGGAAACTCCATTAAGTTGAGGAGTTCCAGGAGGAGTCCATTGAGACAGAATCCCATTCTCTTTAAGATAGTCTATAAACTCAGTACTTAAGTATTCGCCACCACGATCGGATCGCAGTTTCTTAATACGTCTATCGAGTTGGTTTTCTACTTGGTGTCTAAAATCTTTGAACCTTTCAAAAGTTTCAGACTTATACTTCATTAAGTATACGAAACCATACCTAGAATAATCATCGGTAAAGGTAACGAAGTAGTTAAAACCACCCCTAGCACTAACGCTTAGTGGACCACACACGTCTGAATGGATCAAATCCAAAAGACCCTCGGCCCGTTCCATCTTCCCTTTGAAGGGAGTCTTGGTCATTTTTCCTTTAAGGCAGGATACACAAGTTTGAAGTGATTTAACGTCCTCCAAGGAGAACATTCCTTCACTAACAAACTTGTTCATCCTTCTCAAGGAAATGTGACCTAGTCGAGCGTGCCAAAGTTGTGCGGGGTTAAGACTTATATCTTTTCGTTTTGCTGATATAACGTTAATAGGTATTTCACTTGGATTCAGTTCATATAAGTTGTTTATAAGTTGTCCCTTACAAATCATATTTTGTTCCTTTTGTATAATGCAAATCGAATTTCCAAAAACAAAAGTAAAACCTTCATTATCCAAAACAGGAATAGAAATAAGGTTTCGAATAAGTGACGGAACAAATAAACAATTGTTCAAAACAATGGAAAAACTAGAATCCAAAACAGAAAGATAAATTGTCCCAATGGCTTCAGCAGCAACCCTTGCTCCGTTGCCCATTCTTAGGTAGGTTTCAACCACATTAAACCTCCTACTTCTTGTCATGAGCTGCAAATCATTACAAAGATGTGAGCCACAACCGGTATCCAATACCCAAGAAGAAGATTTAACGGACAAATTCACTTCAACTAAAATTTTGGACTTTTATATTTTAATTGTTCTCCCACTAATTTTATCGAATTCCACCACCCTCTAGCAGACAATCGAGAAAACTTATTTTTCTTTAATGGGCTTTAGGTCCAATAGCGCTAATGTAACCCGTAGTTAATCTATCCCGATTACATAAGCCTAAAGGTAGAGTACTATCAATCACATCACTATGTGACCCTAAAGATCGATTTACCTCACACTTGATAATGACCTAAGTTAATCTAGCGAATATCAAAATCTTCGTGTTTCAAGTCTAGCCTACCAATATGAGATGTCATAGATCCAACTATATCAAACTAATGCAATCCCTAGTTAATCTAGCCGACCACATTAATCCAACATAATTTTATCTATGACCGTATCTCCATCTAATGTCAATTAAATTACAGCTTATCCCACAATAGCACTCCCCGCTAACACGGCTTACTGCACTATTATGAGAGGCTACACATAATTTAATTGTTGGTAGAAGGAAAGAAAAATTCAACAATTTGGTTTTCCTTTATAGCTTGATAATTATTCTTAATTAAGAATGAGGGATTTTAATTTTTAAATCTTATTAGCTCATCGGAAGTTTTAGGTTATGATCGTTTGTGATTCCTACAACTATGTTCTCTAGGTATGTGGAAAACGCATATTGATCCTAAGAGAGACATACGATCATCATCGTACTTAATCACAATTATTCATCTCATGAATTAATTAATTAATACGATTAATTGCAAATATAATTAACGGACTTCATTCATTCATAGATCATTCAAATAAGAATGGAGTCCATTAATTATTTGCCATCCAATTTGTGTTCCATTAATTAAACTAATTTAACGATTAAATTAAATAATTAATCTAACACTATTCTTTGAATTCAAATTAAATTAATGGATCAATTATCTAATTGGGTTTAATTGATAAATAATTTCAAAAATTAAAAATCAATTAATTTTAATATTAATTCTCAGAAAATCGAATAAATTTTTTTTTTTTTTTTTTTTGTTTGCGCTGACCGGACCGGTCGGACCGGTCCGACCGGACCGGTTCGGTCAGCTGGGGAAAAACAGCAGAAAAACGAGTTTTTTCAAAAATTAAAAATTTTTATATTTTCTGAAATATTCAAAATATTTAATTAATATTAAACACCCAATTTGATAACACCAAAAATTCAACAATTCAACAAATCGAAGCATGCTTTCGAAAACGATAAACACGTTGACAAATAAACGATTAACCCGTGGCTCTGATACCACTGTTGGTGATCGTGCATGTATACGCAGCGGAATTTAAAATTTTTATATCGAACTAGTTTCGATTACATGCAAAACTAATCATATAGTCAACGTACCTTAACGCTTCCGCCATACATATGGTAATTTTCGATTTAATAGAAAATACGTAAAACCGAAAATCACGAAACATGCTTATTCATCATTTAATGAAATCGAAACATGTAATCACATATTACTCATAATCGTAAATCATAATTCATACAAACATGCTCGAATAAGTTTACGAAAGTTTCGATTCATTTACCTCTTGTAGCGTGCGATTTCGACGAATCGAAATCTCGGAACGAGTCACGTACAAGCTGCTATATACCACTCCTAGGGGCTGCACCTCACGGCTGGACCGAGCTGATCCAGCAAGCAACGAGCGGCGACGAACGGCAGCAGCAGCGGCGGCGCGTGGCAGCGGCAGCGGCGGCGCGTGAGCGGCGGTGCGGCGCGTGCGGTGGTGCACGGATTCGTCGGGGCAGCAGCTCCTCTCCAATTAGGTTTCACCTCGTATTTTCGACCCACTCGAACTATAGCACTAGATATAAACGAGTTAGATAACAACACGAATAAAACGAAGGAGAAAGAGGAGAAAACCGGCGGTGTTTCCGGCGGTGGTCGGCGGTGGCGCGGCGGAGATGCAACGGCCGAGAGGTGTTGAGCGGCTAGGGTTTTGTGCTGAAAAATCTGATCTCAAAACTCCTTTTGAGGTCTATTTATACCTAGGGTTTTCAACCCTAGTGGGCTTAAGTCATTGGGCTTGACCACTGATGCATTAAGCCCATCCCCTTGTCGGCCTCGTTTCTAATAAACGATCGTCCACATAATTATAACAAAATTATATTTGTGACGAGCTCAAAGTCCTCGTCGATACGAGTGCCTCTTCGAAATTTCCAATTTCCAAAATTGGAAACTTCCACTTCAGTGGACTTGCTAAATCGGGAAACTTCCCAATTTAGAAAGTTCACTAAATTCCGCATGTCTCTCTTTCTCTACGTTTATTCCAATTCGCAATTCACAATTACGAATCTTGGATTCAATCATATCGACATCCAATCGTTCAAAGATTAACACATTAATCTATGCTTGTTGTTATCAAGGATCTATATTACACGAGAAGTGTGACCCTCAATGGTTCAGGTGTATGCTAGCCGTGGGCTCACAACTCTTTGTGATTCGAACAACACATTGTTCTTATACGAACTCCTCCCAAGAGTCCCGATTAGAGTAAAACTCATTTTACCTAATCCCGATCAAATCGGTGCCCAACGAATCAAGATTGGCGTCTAGCAACTACGCATCATGATTCCCTAGATACAAATGAAGTGCCTGCAAGAACCTTATGATATAGTTAGCGTACAGTACGATCCCTTCGTAACACATGTCCCGATTGAACTAGAGGCATTGGTTCACCGAGACCTCTTATAAAGTTCAATAACCGTGCGAACGTTCTAGGTATTATAAATCCGTTCGTGTGCGACTTAGGGAAACACATTTCCCTAATCACCCCACTATCAACTCTGGCCAGAGATTCCATGGATTATAAACCGTCAGAACACACAGGACATCCATGACTACTCAAGCGCTCGAATCCCCTACTACAATGCACAGACTTCACACTAGATTTCGGATTGCACGAACGTTGGCCCTTGGAGCGGTCCGCGGTGGGACTCAGGGACAGGTCACGATACAATCGGTCCTCTAGTGAAGTCACGGTGATGTCTGGGTCTTAAGGACTAATGGTGTACAACTATATCTTAGAAACCTATTACTCGATGAATGAGAACCACTTATAGATTTCTAGGGCGAGGGAGTTCAGTGAACTCATCCAGTATGAGCACCCACTCAAGTATGCCGATGTCACAACACCGAGGACTGATGAGACGCAGTACACATACACTGAGTGCTAGTCTCAAAAGGGAAAGGCCGGTATCCTCATTATTGGCGTAACCCATCGACTAGGAACAAGGTTTAACAGTTACATTACATTGCTGAGTTATCTCACGATTCTACTAGATCAACTCACAGTAATAGAGTAACTCGTTAGGACTATATCTATGCTGCTTGCATGGGATAACAGATATAGAATGCCAAATAAGATATTTTATTATTACGAACGAAAAACGATTGTTTTATTACAAAGAAAAGAGAAAGACCACAACCACAAGTTGGCTTGCCGGTCACCTACTCTAACAGTTTGTGCATGTCCATTTGAGCGAGTGTGTTTGTGCCTGTTTGTTGATTTGTATTAATGTCCAAGGATTGTAGTTTGTGTTTTCTTGATCCCTTTTGCGAATGCACTTTTGCGTGAGTACTTTTGTGCATGCTTTTGTACTGTTACATATGTGCATATATTTTGTAGCGAGTGTTTTGGGGCATGTTTCTTGATGCGCATTCGTGTCCTCGAACTGTAGCACTTATTTTAATGATCGCTTTTGGAATCCAATTTTGACCATGTTCGAGTCCGAATTTGGAAATATTACATTAGACAGGAATTGTGGCCAGCTAAAATCGCTTTCTTATGCTGCCGGAACTAGTTGATTTGGAGTCCGGATGAGAAATTTATGCTCGACTTCGTGGACACTACCGAAGATGTTGAGGGATCATCTCTTCTAATTTGATTTTATTTTCCTAATTGCAACTCTTTTCTTACTCTTTGAGCATTTTTGCTTCATGGACACCTAATTATCAATTTGTACCTATAAGATACTAAATCCACAAATTAAAACAAAAATATAAATTAATCCATAAAAAAATCAACGTAAACGTAAACGTTGATTGTTATTTCTACACTCCACTGCATGTTTTGTATTTAGTGTTTTTGCTATTGTTTGGTTATGCGTATTAAAGTCCTATTGTTGTATTTCGTGTTTTTAAGAACGTTGTTGCGAATGTACTTTTGCGCATATTTTTTTACATGTACGTTTGTGCATGTCCATTTGAGCGAGTGTGTTTGTGCATGTTTGTTGATTTGTATTAATGTCCTAGGATTGTAGTTTGTGTTTTCGTGATCCTTTTTGCGAATGCACTTTTGCGTGAGTACTTTTGTGCATGCTTTTGTACTTTTACTCATGTGCGTATATTTTGTAGCGAGAGTTTTTGTGCACGTTTCTTCATGCGCATTCGTGTCCTCGAACTATAGCACGTATTTTCATGATCGCTTTTGGAATCCAATTTTGACCATGTTCGAGTCCGAATTTGGAAATATGACATTAAACAGGAATTGTAGCCAGCTAATATAGCTTTCTAATGCCGCCGGAACCAGTTGATTTGGAGTCCGGATGAGAAAGTTATGGTCGACTTCGTGGACACTACCGAAGATGTTGAGGGATCCTCTCTTCTAATTTGATTTTATTTCGTAATAGCAACTCTTTTCTTACTCTTCGATCATTTTTGCTTCATGGACACCTAATTATCAATTTGTACCTATAAGATAGTCAATCCACCAATTAAAACAAAAATATAAATTAATCCATAAAAATATCCACGTAAACGTAAACGTTGAATGTTATTTCTACACTCCACTGTATCTTTTGTACTTAGTGTTTTTGCTATTGTTTGGTTATGCGTGTTAAAGTCCTAGTGTTGTATAAGAACGTTGTTGCGAATGTACTTTTGCGCATATTTTTTTACATGTACGTTTGTGCATGTCCATTTGAGCGAGTGTGTTTGTGCCTGTTTGTTGATTTGTATTAATGTCCTAGGATTGTAGTTTGTGTTTTCGTGATCCTTATTGCGAATGCACTTTTGCGTGAGTACTTTTGTGCATGCTTTTGTACTGTTACATATGTGCGTATATTTTGTAGCGAGTGTTTTGTTGCACGTTTCTTGTTGCGCATTCGTGTCCTCGAACTGTAGCACTTATTTTCATGATCGCTTTTGGAATCCAATTTTGACCATGTTCAAGTCCGAATTTGGAAATATGACATTAGACAGGAATTGTAGCCAGCTAAAATAGCTTTCTAATGCCGCCGGAACCAGTTGATTTGGAGTCCGGATGAGAAACTTATGCTCGACTTCGTGGACACTACCGAAGATGTTGAGGGATCCTCTCTTCTAATTTTATTTTATTTTTCTAATTGCAACTCTTTTCTTACTCTTTGATCATTTTTGCTTTATGGACACCTAATTATCAATTTGTACCTATAAGATAGTAAATCCACCAATTAAAACAAAAATATAAATTAATCAATAAAAAAATCCACGTAAACGTAAACGTTGAATGTTATTTCTACACTCCACTGTATCTTTTGTATTTAGTGTTTTTGTTATTGTTTGGTAATGCGTGTTAAAGTCCTAGTGTTGTATTTCGTGTTTTTAAGAACAATGTTGCGAATGTACTTTTGCGCATATTTTTTTACATGTATGTTTGTGCATGTCCATTTGAGCGAGTGTGTTTGTGCCTGTTTGTTGATTTGTATTAATGTCCAAGGATTGTAGTTTGTGTTTTCTTGATCCCTTTTGCGAATGCACTTTTGCGTGAGTACTTTTGTGCATGCTTTTGTACTGTTACATATGTGCGTATATTTTGTAGCGAGTGTTTTGGTGCACGTTTCTTGATGGGCATTCGTGTCCTCGAACTGTAGCACTTATTTTCATGATCGCTTTTGGAATCCAATTTTGACCATGTTCGAGTCCGAATTTGGAAATATGACATTAGACAGGAATTGTGGCCAGCTAAAATCGCTTTGTTATGCTGCCGGAACTAGTTGATTTGGAGTCCGGATGAGAAATTTATGCTCGACTTCGTGGACACTACCGAAGATGTTGAGGGATCATCTCTTCTAATTTGATTTTATTTTCCTAATTGCAACTCTTTTCTTACTCTTTGAGCATTTTGGACACCTAATTATCAATTTGTACCTATAAGATACTCAATCTACAAATTAAAACAAAAATATAAATTAATCCATAAAAAAATCAACGTAAACGTAAACGTTGATTGTTATTTCTACACTCCACTGCATGTTTTGTATTTAGTGTTTTTGCTATTGTTTGGTTATGCGTATTAAAGTCCTATTGTTGTATTTCGTGTTTTTAAGAACGTTGTTGCGAATGTACTTTTGCGCATATTTTTTTACATGTACGTTTGTGCATGTCCATTTGAGCGAGAGTGTTTGTGCATGTTTGTTGATTTGTATTAATGTCCTACGATTGTAGTTTGTGTTTTCGTGATCCTTTTTTGCGAATGCACTTTTGCGTGAGTACTTTTGTGCATGATTTTGTACTTTTACTCATGTGCGTATATTTTGTAGCGAGAGTTTTTGTGCACGTTTCTTCATGCGCATTCGTGTCCTCGAACTATTGCACGTATTTTCATGATCTCTTTTGGAATCCAATTTTGACCATGTTCGAGTCCGAATTTGGAAATATGACATTAGACAGGAATTGTAGCCAGCTAAAATAGCTTTCTCATGCCGCCGGAACCAGTTGATTTGGAGTCCGGATGAGAAACTTATGCTCGACTTCGTGGACACTACCGAAGATGTTGAGGGATCCTCTCTTCTAATTTGATTTTATTTCCTAATAGCAACTCCTTTCTTACTCTTTGATCATTTTTGCTTCATGGGGACCTAATTATTAATTTGTACCTACAAGATAGTCAATCCACCAATTAAAACAAAAATATAAATTAATCCATTAAAAAATCCACGTAAACGTAAACGTTGAATGTTATTTCTACACTCCACTGTATCTTTTGTATTTAGTGTTTTTGCTATTGTTTGGTTATGCGTGTTAAAGTCCTAGTGTTGTATTTCGTGTTTTTAAGAACGTTGTTGCGAATGTACTTCTGTGCATTTTTTTTTACATGTACGTTTGTGCATGTCCATTTGAGCGAGTGTGTTTGTGCCTGTTTGTTGATTTGTATTAATGTCCTAGGATTGTAGTTTGTGTTTTGTTGATCCTTTTTGCGAATGCACTTTTGCGTGAGTACTTTTGTGCATGCTTTTGTACTTTTACTTATGTGCGTATCTTTTGTAGCGAGTGTTTTTGTGCACGTTTCTTGATGCGCATTCGTGTCCTCGTACTGTAGCACGTATTTTCATGATCGCTTTTGGAATCCAATTTTGACCATGTTCGAGTCTGAATTTGGAAATATGACATTAGACAGGAACTGTAGCCAGCTAAAATAGCTTTCTAATGCTGCCGGAACTAGTTGATTTGGAGTCCGGAAGAGAAATTTATGCTAGACTTCGTGGACACTACCGAAGATGTTGAGGGATCATCTCTTCTAATTAGATTTTATTTTCCTAATTGCAACTATTTTCTTACTCTTTGAGCATTTTTGCTTCATGGACACCTAATTATCAATTTGTACCTATAAGATACTAAATCCACAAATTAAAACAAAAATATAAATTATTCCATAAAAAAATCAACATGAACGTAAACGTTGATTGTTATTTCTACACTCCACTGCATGTTTTGTATTTTGTGTTTTTGCTATTGTTTGGTTATGCGTATTAAAGTCCTATTGTTGTATTTCGTGTTTTTAAGAACATTGTTGCGAATGTACTTTTGCGCATATTTTTTTACATGTACGTTTGTGCATGTCCACTTAAGCGAGTGTGTTTGTGCATGTTTGTTGATTTGTATTAATGTCCTTGGATTGTAGTTTGTGTTTTCGTGATCCTTTTTGCGAATGCACTTTTGCGTGAGTACTTTTGTGCATGCTTTTGTACATTTATTCATGTGCGTATATTTTGTAGCGAGAGTTTTTGTGCACGTTTCTTCATGCGCATTCGTGTCCTCGAACTGTAGCACGTATTTTCATGATCGTATTTGGAATCAAATGTTGACCATGTTCGAGTCCGAATTTGGAAATTTGACATTAGACAGGAATTGTAGCCAGCAAAAATAGCTTTCTAATGCTGCCGGAACCAGTTGATTTTGAGTGCGGATGAGAAAGTTATGCTCGACTTCGTGGACACTACCGAAGATGTTGAGGGATCCTCTATTCTAATTTGATTTTATTTTCCTAATTGCAACTCTTTTCTTGCTCTTTGATCATTTTTGCTTCATGGACACCTAATTATCAATTTGTACCTATAACATTAAATCCACCAATTAAAACAAAAATATAAATTAATCCATAAAAAAATCCACGTAAACGTAAACGTTGAATGTTATTTCTACACTCCACTGTATCTTTTATATTTAGTGTTATTGCTATTGTTTGGTTATGCCTGTTAAAGTCCTAGTGTTGTATTTCGTGTTTTTAAGAACGTTGTTGCGAATGTACTTGCGCATATTTTTTTACATGTACGTTTGTGCATGTCCATTTGAGCGAGTGTGTTTGTGCCTAATTGTTGATTTGTATTAATGTCCAAGGATTGTAGTTTGTGTTTTCTTGATCCTTTTTGCGAATGCACTTTTGCGTGAGTACTTTTGTGCATGCTTTTGAACTTTTACATATGTGCGTATATTTTGTAGCGCGTGTTTTGGTGCACGTTTCTTGATGCGCATTCGTGTCCTCGAACTGTAGCACGAATTTTCATGATCGCTTTTGGAATCCAATTTTGACCATGTTCGAGTCCGAATTTGGAAATTTTACATTAGACATGAATTGTAGCCAGCTAAAAAAGCTTTCTAATGCCGCCGGAACCAGTTGATTTGGAGTCCGGATGAGAAAGTTATGCTCGACTTCGTGGACACTACCGCAGATGTTGAGGGATCCTCTCTTCTAATTTTATTTTAATTTCCTAATTGCAACTCTTTTCTTACTCTTTGATCATTTTTGCTTCATGGACACCTAATTATTAATTTGTACCTATAAGATAGTAAATCCACCAATTAAAACAAAAATATAAATTAATCCATAAAAAAATCCGCGTAACCGTAAACGTTGAGTGTTATTTCTACACTCCACTGTATTCTTTGTATTTAGTGTTTTTGCTATTGTTTGGTTATGCGTTTTAAAGTCCTAGTTTTGTATTTCTTGTTTTTAAGAACGTTGTTGCGAATGTACTTTTGTGCATATTTTTTTACATGTACGTTTGTGCATGTCCATTTGAGCGAGTGTGTTTGTGCATGTTTGTTGACTTGTATTAATGTCCTAGGATTGTAGTTTGTGTTTTCTTGATCCTTTTTGCGAATGCACTTTTGCGTGAGTACTTTTGTGCATGCTTTTGTACTTTTACATATGTGCGTATATTTTGTAGCGAGTGTTTTGGTGCACGTTTCTGTTTGGGATCGTGCATGTATACGCAGCGGAATTTAAAATTTTATGTCGAACTAGTTTCGATTACATGCATAAACTAATCACATAGTCAACGTACCTTAACGCTTCCGCCATACATATGGTAATTATCGATTTAATTGAAAAACACGTAAAACCGAAAATTACGAAACATGCTTGTTCATCATTCAATAAAATCGAAACACGTAATCACATATTACTCATATTCATAAATCATAATTCATACAAACATGCTCGAATTAATTTACGATAGTTTCGATTTATTTACCTCTTGTAGCGTGAGATTTCGACGAATCGAAACCTAAAACCAATCACGTACAAGCTGCGAATTACCAATCCTCGGGGCTGCAATTCACGGCTGGAACAAGCTGATCCAGCAAGCGATGAACGGCAGCACCAGCGGCGGCGCGTGGCAGTAGCAGCGGCGGCGCGTGAGCGGCGTATCGGCGCGTGCGGCGGTGCGTGGATTTGTCGGGGCAGCAGCTCCTCTCCAATTAGGTTTCACCTCGTATCTTCGACCCACTCGAACTACAGCACTAGATGTAAACGAGTTAGATAACAACAAGAATAAAAACGAAGGAAACGAGAGGAGAAAACCGGCGGTTTTCCGGCGGTGGTCGGCGGTGGCGCGGCGGGGCAGCAACGGCCGAAGGGGGCTGAGCGGCTAGGGTTTTGGTGCTGAAAATCTGATCTCAAACTCTTGTTTGAGGTCTATTTATACCTAGGGTTTTCAACCCTAGTGGGCTTAAGTCATTGGGCTACCCACTGATGCATTAAGCCCATTCCCTCGTCGGCCTCGTTTCTAATAAACGATCGTCCACAAAATTATAACAAAATTATATTTGTGACGAGCTCAAAGTCCTCGTCGATACGAGTGCCTCTTCGAAATTTCCAATTTCCAAAATTGGAAACTTCCACTTCAGTGGACTTGCTAAATCGGGAAACTTTCCAATTTAGAAAGTTCACTAAATTCCGCATGTCTCTCTTTCTCTACGTTTATTCCGATTCGCAATCCACAATTACGAATCTTGGATTCAATCATATCGACATCCAATCGTTCAAAGATTAACACATTAATCTATGCTTGTTGTTATCAAGGATCTATATTACACGAGAAGTGTGACCGTCAATGGTTCAGGTGTATGCTAGCCGTCTTATACGAACTCCTCCCAAGAGTCCCGATTAGAGTAAAACTCATTTTACCTAATCCCCGATCAAGTCGGTGCCCAACGAATCAAGATTGGCCTCTAACAACTACGCATCATGATTCCCTAGATACAAGTGAAGTGCCTGCAAGAACCTTATGATATAGTTAGCCTACAGTACGATCCTTTCGTAGCACATGTCCCGATTGAACTAGAGGCATTGGTTCACCGAGACCTCTTATAAAGTTCAATAACTGTGCGAACGTTCTAGGTATTATACATCCGTTCGTGTGCGACTTAGGGAAACACATTTCCCTAATCACCCCACTATCAACACTGGCCAGAGATTCCTTGGATTATAAACCGTCAGAACACACAGGACATCCATGACTACTCAAGCGCTCGAATCCCCTACTACAATGCACAGACTTCACACTACATTTCGGATTGCACGAACGTTGGCCCTTGGAGTGGTCCGCGGTGGGACTCAGAGACAGGTCACGATACAATCGGTCCTTTCGTGAAGTCACGGTGATGTCTGGGTCTTAAGGACTAATGGTGTACAACTATATATTAGAAACCTATTACTCGATGAATGAGAACCACTTTTAGATTTCTAGGGCGAGGGAGTTCAGTGAACTCATCTAATATGAGCACCCACTCAAGTATGCCGATGTCACAACACCGAGGACTGATGAGACGCAGTACACATACACTAAGTGCTAGTCTCAAAAGGGAAAGGCCGGTATCCTCATTATTGGCGTAACCCATCGACTAGGAACAAGGTTTAACAGTTACATTACATTGCTGAGTTATCTCACGATTCTACTAGATCAACTCACAATAATAGAGTAACTCGTTAGGACTATATCTATGCTGCTTGCATGGGATAACAGATATAGAATGCCAAATGAAATATTTTATTATTACGAACGAAAAACGATTGTTTTATTACAAAGAAAAAGAGAAGGACCACAACCACAAGTTGGCTTGCCGGTCACCTACTCTAACAATCTCCCACTTGACCTAAAGCCAACTACTCATAAATCTAAGTCCCATCGACTCTCGATGTTTCTCGTGGACTGATCCTGACAATGGCTTGGTGAAGGGATCTGCAATATTGTCCTCGGAGGTGACTCTGTCTAGCTTGACTTCACCTCTCTCATGATCTCTCGGATCACATGGTATTTTCTCAACACGTGCTTCTACTTCTGATGAGCTCTTGGTTCCTTAGCTTGCGCTACGGCTCCGTTGTTATCGCAGTACAGCCGTACTGGATCGCTAGCGTTCGGAAATACACCCAACTCTTGGATGAATTTCCTAATCCATGACCCTTCCTTTGAAGCATCTGATGCTGCAATATATTCAGCCTCGGTGGTGGAATCAGCCGTCGTGCCTTGTTTGGAACTCTTCCAACACACGGCACCCCCGTTGACTTTGAATATATACCCCGAGTTTGACTTCGAGTCATCCACGTCCGATTGAAAACTAGAATCCGTGAAGCCTTTTAATTTCAACTCGGTATCCCCATAGACCAAAAACAAATCTCGAGTTCTTCGCAAGTACTTGAGAATGTCCTTCACAGCCTTCCAATTAGACACGGCCACGGGCCAGTTTTGGGCCCGGAACCGGCCCGAACCGGCCCGTTGACGGCCCAAACCGGCCTGTTGACCGTGTGAACCGGCCCGGAACCGTGAACTAGCCCGTCCTACCCGGGACGGGCCCGGTTCTTAGATTTGGTGAACCGTGAACCGCCGGGCCGGCCCGGCGGTTCACTTGGATTAAAAAAAAAAAAAAAAAAAATTCAAAAAAATTCAAAAAAAAGTGAATAACGGCCGGTTCACCCGGTGAACCGGCCCGGGTGAACCGGCCGTGATTTACTTTTTTTTGAATTTTTTTGAATTTTTTCCCCCCCAATTTTTCCTATAAATACCCTCACACCCCAATTTTGCTTTTTTTTGAATTTTTTTTGCCCCAAACCCCCCCCAATTTTTCCTATAATTACCCTCACACCCCAATTTTTCCTATAATTTACTTATTCATCAAATATTTCAAACTTGTGCTTCTAAATTGACTTTTCATTTATTTCCTTTCCTTTATCTATTTAAAAGTATTTCTTTTAATTTACCTTTTAATTAAATATTTCGAAAAAAAAAAAAAACAAAAAAAAAAAATTCAAAATTTCCGGGCCGACCCGGAACCGGCCCGGATAGGCCCGTGAACCGGCCCGAACCGGCGGGCCGACCCGGCCCGGTGAACCTAGCACGCCACGGGCCGGTTCCGGTTCCGGAAAATGTGAACCGTGAACCGGTCCGAACCGGCCCGGAACCGGCCCGAACCGGCCCGTGGCCGTGTCTACTTCCAATGTGCTGGGCCGGGGTCGGACTGATATCTGCTTGTGACGCTGTTGACCGAAAACCTACACGCAAGTGCACGTATCGTACAAGTAATATAGTGGACAATTAAGTCCGGATATCGAACCCACAGGGAATATTTAATTATCTAATCCTAGACGCTAAATTCTACCAATTATTATCAAGCCCACCCTACACAGTCGACTTTTAGAGAGAATTAACTAAATTAAACTAAATTAAAAGCAAGCAAAAACAAGAAAGAAGTTTAAACACGAAGATTAATCAAAGTAGACAAGCCTAGGATTTTATTATTCCCCCTATGTGATTATTATTCCCCCAATTCCTTCAATTATGCAAGCAATTAACCCGGATTATTAACCTGAGATGCTGAAATAATCATAACCCGCTTTCGCGTGTATTACGATTCTAATACTCTAGATTCAATTACTATATTCCTATGCAATTAATTCTAGAACACAGCATTAAGCACAAATCTCAATAATGGCTACCTAAGAGATTAACTATATTCCTATGTTAATACCACAAAGGCTCTTCTACCACAGTTCTAATTATTAACCCGATCTTCCGATTCATGCGATTAACAATAACATAAAAGCACATAAGTTGATCAAGTTAATGCACTTAATAAAACAAGTAGAAGAAATAATTCGGAATTAAAACTTGCATAAAATCATAGAATTGGGTTCATAAATCCCACATAGGGTTCCAAATAAAATCCTAGAAAAAGAAAATTAGCTACTCATGATTAAAGGAAAAACACAAATAAAATAAGTCATAAACGATAAATCTATGCTTAGAGTCTTCGGATTCTTCGTCTTCGTTATTGCTTTGTTGCTCTCCAAATTGGGTAAAATGAAGAGATCCCAATTGTGTGCTTGGTTTGGTCTTATATAGGGTGAAGAACTTGGAGAAGAAGGCAGTTTCCTTGTGCAATTAAAATCCCTTTACTGCGCTGTTTCGGGGTCTCGGACGGCCATCCCATAATTTGAACTAAAACTCGGACGGCCGTCCGAGCTTTAAATCTCCAGATTTTGGTTTTTTCACTTTTGGCCCATATTTTCTCCAAAATTGCAGTTTTGACCCCATACTTTTCCAATTCTTCAACTTGTACCTAAAATACAATAAATCAACTTTTTAAGCACCAAGTATCGTTAAACCGCACCAAAAGCTCAAATAAAAAGATACGATAAAGTGTAAAAATATACACTTAACACACCCACAAACTTGAACTTTTGCTTGTCCTCAAGCAAAATCTACCAATAAGCAAATAACTCAACTATAGCATCTCATCACATAGATCAATGATCAACTTCACGTTTTCAGAACTTGTAATTATAATGACAATTCTTAGGCATTCGCAAGCTCAAAATTCAACAACACTTAGTCACTCACCATTACTAAAAACCACAATTCATACAATTGCTTCAAGCATCCAATATTTGCAAATTAAAGATAAAAAGAATTTATACTTACATGCATATGCTTGACTCCAAATACTCACCAAATTATTCTACTCTACTAATATCGAACATTAAGCTATTGGGATCATTGGGGCTTTGTGGCTTCCAATTGTTAGGCTCTTTGGTTCGAGGTAGGAAATATGGGTATATGTGGCTATTATTCTTGAATTGAGGTGATTACGCCAAAATTTGAAAGATAGGCGTTTGAAACAGTGAATTCACCTTTAAGGACTTTAATAAACTCGATTGTTAAGAGTTCAAAAGTCTCCACTTTTGCTCTTAAGACAATGGATCGAGCCTTCAAAACAATTCAACAACTAATCCTTATTTCTCCCTTCTAGTCTCTTCTTCTTCCCTTTTTTTTTTTTCGAAGAAGAAGAAGGACCTTATAAAATTTGTCGACCGAACTTCAAGGGTTAATTTTTCAAGAGTCTCCACTTTTCTACCTTATACACATGGCTAAAAGAAAGAACACCTTTTCTCCGAGGCTCAAATCAAGGTTCTAAGGAATATTTCGATAAAAAGGTCGGCTTGAAAGGCTCAAACGGTTCAAAGAAGGCCCAAATCATATCCCAAATCACTTACTACTCAATACGTCGTATCATAAATTTCCTAAGGTGAGTCTTAAAACCGAACATAGCATGATCTAGCACAAATTAATTCCAAATTTAAAATACAAAACATTCAACAAAAGCAATGCACAAAATGTGATTCCTAGCAATAATTCGCTTCTAAGTCCCGTTGAATCGAAAGCTAAACAAACATCAAATCCTTATCACATAAAACATGCAATTTCATCATCAAACATTGATCATCTCTCATCATCATAAATCATAGATGCATTCGACTCAAGCAATTTTTTTTTTATTTTTTATTTATTTATTTTTTTTTTTTTTTATATTCCGGAAAAACGAGAAAAACAATAAAAACGAATAAAACCTAATGCATGCAAATTAAAACAAAAAATTAAAACACAAATAAAGCGCACATAAAAGAACACAAGTACTTAACACACCCCCAAACTTAAAATTCACATTGCCCTCAATGTGATTCGCGCAAAGTTTAAGGATAGAAAACACCTGTTTAAGCGTCGGTTTTCTTGCCCTTCCCTTTGCCTTTAGAAGTGCTTTCGTCGTGTGAGGTGCCCTACCCGTCACGTCCTCGTTTCCTCATAATTTGAGAATGCTTGTGGAGGAGATTTGGAGTGAATTGGTGTGCAAGATTTCCCCCAAACTGGACTTGGGCAATTCGTCGAACACCTTGTGGGCGTTTTTGGTGGAATGGATTTTTGGAGAAATTTGTACCTTTCTTGAATCCTCCCTGCACAAATCAACAAGAATCCACCAAGATTAAGTAGTATGTGTGTGTAGTTGGTGAATTTTTGGTGAAATTTGTCCAAGAAAATCGAAAATTTTGAAAATAGGGGGTTAGGGTTCGAAGTGGGAGAGAAAGAGGGGTTGGATTTGAAATTATGGAAATTGTTTTTTTTTTTTTTTTTTGATTCGCACGGCCGTGCGAGATTTAGGTGAAAAATCCGCACGGCCGTGCCCTTTCTCATAATTGGGCAGTAGCCTCTTCAAATTTCGCACGGCCGTGCGAGATTTAGGTGTAAAATCCGCACGGCCGTGCCCTTTTCCAATCTTGGGCAATAGCATCACCGAAATCTCACACGGCCGTGTGAGATTCCTGCATTTTTCTTGCACGGCCGTGTGAATAATTTCAATTAGGTCCCTGAAAAATAAAAACATCTTATTAGTGCCCCTGAAACTTTTTTTTTTTTTTTAAGCTGAAATAAAATAAGAACTAACACTAACAAGCTAAATAGATAAAAATAAAAATAAATAAAAAAAATAAAATAAAAGAAAGAAAAACGAAAGCTCGGGTTGCCTCCCGAGAAGCGCTAAGTTTACAGTCTTCAGCCGGACTTTGTCTGCTTCTTTGTTCAAGCTACGTGACCGAAGTCACTTGGCAATTGAATTCCTCTCCCCGATGATGCTCGTTTGATTTTTTTAGGTGGCCACATCCTCCTTGCACGTTCATCACCGTTAGCGCCCCAACTCTTTTGACTATCTCTCGGAGGAGTTGAACTTGAGTCCGCACAATAAATGTGTTCCTTCCGATTCCCTTTTCCGTCGTCATCTCCTGCACTCAACGATGCTTTCCCATGGTCCAAAGTTGAAACATCAAATTTTTCATGATTTGTAAAATCCATAAGCTCAATAGTAAAACAATCATTATTCTCACATGGATTTTTATTCGCATAAAAAACATTAAATTTGATCGTTTCATCATGCACCGTCATTGTAAGATCACCACTAGCACAATCAATGAGAGTTTTTGACGTGGCTAAAAAAGGTCTCCCTACGATAAGAGGTATCTCCCTATCCTCATCTATATCAAGTATAACGAAATCGACAGGGAAGATAAATTTATTGACTTTCACTAGCACATTCTCTAAAATACCTTTTGGGTAAACTAAAGATCTATCGGCTAATTGAAGAGTTATAGCCGTCGGTTCAATTTCTCCTAACCCAAGATTTTTAAAAGTAGAGTACGGCATAAGATTAATGCTAGCACCTAAATCAATGAGCGATCTAAAATTTTTAAAAGTAGAGTACAAGGAATAGTGAACTTACCTGGATCGCCGAGTTTTTGTGGAAGAGGCCGAGTAAGAATTGCACTAATTTGCTCCGTGAGTTGGATCATCTCGTTCCCTTGCAATTTCTTACTTTTCTTCACGAGGTCCTTGAGGAACTTCACCCACTTTGGCATCTTTTGAAGTGCTTCAATGAAAGGAATATTTATGCGAATTTCCTTCAACTTGTCCAAAAATCTTTGATATTCAACATCGAGCTTCTTCTTTATAAATTTTTGAGGATAAGGAATTGGAGGGACTTGTGAAGGCACCGTTGATGGTGGCTCTTCATGAGTTGATTCTTTTTCCTCATTCACTTTCGGCTTCTCGATTACCGTGCTTCTCTTCTCTTTTCGTGGGGCTTCCTCCAATTGCTTACCGTTCTTCAAGGTGACTTCTTGGCATGTCTCGACCTCGATCTTTTTCGTTAGCAATCTTTGTGGATATGGGATTGGCTCGACCCATTCGGCTACAGTGACTTGCGGCTTGATTTCAATTTCTTCCCTTTTTTCGTTCTTGACATCGATAGCTTGGCACGTCTCGAACTTTTGATTTCGAGGATCTTCCGTATTCGATGGCAATGCTCCCGGCGGGCGGTTCTCTTGCTTCAAAGCTAATTGAGCGAGTTGATTCTCCAAATTTCGCAACGAGGCTTGGGTAGCGGTCATGAATTGGGCCAATATCTCATCCGTGTTTGATTTTTGGGCCGGTGGATTGTTGCCTTGATAGCTTTGTTGAGGAGGGGCTTGATTTTGGAATTGACCTTGAGGTCTTTGATATCCTTGGCCTTGTTGATTTCCTCCATATTGCCCTTGTGATCTCCACCCTTGATTTTGAAATTGGCGAGGCGCGTTGTTGACGTAGTTGAGCGATTCCACATCTTGTTGGCATTGGAGCGTGTAGTGATTTCCACCGCAAATTTCACAACATGGAGAATCGATTGCTTGGACTTGTTGTGGTGGACTTGCTTTGATGTGCTGCAGAAGGAGTTGATTTTGTTGAGCAATTTGGGTCACTTGAGCTTGAAGGGCCGTAATTGCGTCTAACTCCAACACTCCGGGAACTTTCTTGGCTCCACTAACCGTCCTCTCGCTTGACTTGGCAAATCGATTTTGAGCAATTTGATCCAACATGATAAATGCATCCGGTATCGATTGACTCATAAATTACCTCCGGTTGATGCATCTAAGATGGTTGGTGCATTCTCGTTAATCCCTTGGTAGAAGATGTGGATTTGCCGCCATTGTTCGACTCCATGTGTTGGACAGTGCCTCAAAAGAGTTTTAAATCTCTCCCATGCCTGGTATAACTGCTCGCCTTGCTCTTGAAAAAAATTATGAATTTCTCGTCGAATTCTCTCGTCCTTCTCGGGTGAGATATAAACTTTCATGAAAAGGTTGAGGAGTTGAGGCCACGACGAGATAGAGTGGGGAGCTTGGGACATCAACCATTGGCGAGCTCTTCCTTGTAAGGAGTGTTTGAAGAGAATTAATTGAAGCGCCTCTTGGGAAACGCCGTTTTGACGGTGGGAGTTACAGGTATCTAGAAAATTGACAATGTGAAGATGGGGATCTTCACCTGCCAATCCACTAAATAACCCGTTATTTTGGAGCATCGTCAAGAGGCCTTGCTTGATCTCAAAATTGTGCGCCTCAATAGGTGGATATTGGATGCTCGGCTGGAACCCGTCGAGAGTGGGGATTATGTAGTCTTGAAGTGCCCGTGGCCTAGCTGCTGGCTGTAACGGAAGTTGAGGGGGTGGGTCTTGGACTTGGTTTCCATTGGCATTGATTAAATTACTCTCTGCGCGTATGCGTTCTTCGTCCTCCATTGTATTGGTTGCGTGTTGACGTCTCCTAGCGGCTCGAAAAGTGCGTTCGATTTCGGGATCAACCGGTTCTCTAGCAAGATCGAGTCTCCTAGGCATACACCGTACCTAAAACAAAAATAAAATAAAACAAAAATTAAATGGGTGAATCGTGAAAATTGTTCAAATCTAGAGCTAGAATAAAATAAATAATTAAAATATTCCCCGGCAACGGCGCCAAAAACTTGTTGACCGAAAACCTACACGCAAGTGCACGTATCGTACAAGTAATATAGTGGACAATTAAGTCCGGATATCGAACCCACAGGGAATATTTAATTATCTAATCCTAGACGCTAAATTCTACCAATTATTATCAAGCCCACCCTACACAGTCGACTTTTAGAGATAATTAACTAAATTAAACTAAATTAAAAGCAAGCAAAAACAAGAAAGTAGTTTAAACACGAATCTTAATCAAAGTAGACAAGCCTAGGATTTTATTCTTCCCCCTATGTGATTATTATTCCCCCAATTCCTTCAATTATGCAAGCAATTAACCCGGATTATTAACCTGAGATGCTGAAATAATCATAACCCGCTTCCGCGTGTATTACGATTCTAATACTCTAGATTCAATTACTATATTCCTATGCAATTAATTCTAGAACACAGCATTAAGCACAAATCTCAATAATGGCTACCTAAGAGATTAACTATATTCCTATGTTAATACCACAAAGGCTCTTCTACCACAGTTCTAATTATTAACCCGATCTTCCGATTCATGCGATTAACAATAACATAAAAGCACATAAGTTGATCAAGTTCATGCACTTAATAAAACAAGTAGAAGAAATAATCCGGAATTAAAACTTGCATAAAATCATAGAATTGGGTTCATAAATCCCACATAGGGTTCCAAATAAAATCCTAGAAAAAGAAAATTAGCTACTCATGATTAAAGGAAAAACACAAATAAAATAAGTCATAAACGATAAATCTATGCTTAGAGTCTTCGAATTCTTCGTCTTCGTTATTGCTTTGTTGCTCTCCAAATTGGGTAAAAAGAAGAGATCCCAATTGTGTGCTTGGTTTGGTCTTATATAGGGTGAAGAACTTGGAGAAGAAGGCAGTTTCCTTGTGCAATTAAAATCCCTTTACTGCGCTGTTTCGGGGTCTCGGACGGCCGTCCCATAATTTGAACTAAAACTCGGACGGCCGTCCGAGCTTTAAATCTCCAGATTTTGGTTTTTTCACTTTTGGCCCATATTTTCTCCAAAATTGCAGTTTTGACCCCATACTTTTCCAATTCTTCAACTTGTACCTAAAATACAATAAATCAACTTTTTAAGCACCAATTATCGTTAAACCGCACCAAAAGCTCAAATAAAAAGATACGATAAAGTGTAAAAATATAGACTTAACAGACGCTCACAACATATCCAATATCAGGTCGTGTACATAGCATGCCATACATTATGCTTCCTATAGCGGATGCATAAGGTGTCCTTTTCATCTCATCGATTTCCATTTGCGTTTGAGGACGCATGGATTTAGAGAGACGAACCCCATGGGACATTGGCAAGAATCCCTTCTTGGATTCTTCCATGCTAAACCGTTTAAGAACGGTGTCTATGTACATGGATTGGGACAAGCCAAGCAATTTCCTTGATATATGTCTATAGATCCGTATTCCCAATGCGTAGAATGCTTCTCCCAAATCCTTCATCGAGAAACATGTTGATAACCATACTTTAGTTGACTGCAACATCCCTACATCATTCCCAATGAGTAGTATGTCATCAACATAAAGTACAAGGAAAGTCACTGCACTCCCACTAACCTTCTTGTAGACACAAGGTTCCTCCGGGTTTTTCAAAAATTCAAACTCTTTGATTGTTGTGTCGAACCTTTTGTTCCAACTTCGGGATGCTTGTTTCAATCCATAAATGGATCGCTGGAGTTTGCAAACCTTTTGCTCATCTCCAGAAGATATGAAGCCTTCCGGCTGCGCCATGTAAATTTCTTCCTCAATGTCCCCATTAAGGAAAGCGGTCTTCACATCCATTTGCCATATCTCGTAGTCATACCACGCAGAGATGGCCAGCAAAATCCTAATGGACTTAAGCATAGCAACTGGAGAGAAGGTTTCCTCATAGTCAACTCATTGCTTTTGAGTATAACCCTTCGCTACCAATCTAGCCTTGTAGGTCGATACCTTTCCATCTACTCCAATTTTCTTCTTATAGATCCACTTGCAGCCTATGGGAACGATTCCCTGGGGTGGATCTACCAAGGTCCATACCTTGTTGGAGTACATAGAGTCCATTTCGGATTTCATGGCATTTAGCCAATGTCCATTATCTGTATCCGATACAGCTTCGTTGAAAGTTCTAGGATCACATCCTTGGTCAACTTCATCAACGAGGAATAACCTATCGGGCGCTCTCCGAACTCTTTCGGATCTATGCAGCGACGGTTCAGGAGGTAAATTAGTGGTTTGTTGAATTGGTTCATTATCTGATTGTTGTGCTTGAACTTCAGATTGTGGTTCTCGAACTTCTTCGAGATCAACTACACTGCCCTTTCTATCCGATAGAAATTCCTTCTCAAGGAACACGGCATTTCTCGAGACGAACACCATTGCCTCGGAAACATAGTAGAATTCGTAACCCATGGAATCCTCGGGATACCCCACAAAATAGCATAGGTCGGATTTTCTATCCAACTTATCTCCCACTAGCCGCTTCACGTAAGCGGGACAACCCCATATCCTAATATGTTTAAACGTGGGTTTCTTGGAGTGCCAAAGTTCATAAGGTGTGGAGTTAACTGCTTTGGTATTAACCCTATTCAGCAAATACATGGCAGTTAGGAGTGCATGACCCCACAGGTATGCCGGTAACTCGGTGAACCCCATCATAGATCGAACCATGTCTAACAGTGTTCGATTCCGACGTTCGGAAACTCCATTAAGTTGAGGAGTTCCAGGGGGAGTCCATTGAGACAGAATCCCATTCTCTTTAAGATAGTCTATAAACTCAGTACTTAAGTATTCGCCACCACGATCGGATCGTAGTTTCTTAATACGTCTACCGAGTTGGTTTTCTACTTGGTGTCTAAAATCTTTGAACTTTTCAAAAGTTTCAGACTTATACTTCATTAAGTACACGAAACCATACCTAGAATAATCATCGGTAAAGGTAACGAAGTAGTTAAAACCACCCCTAGCAATAACGCTTAGTGGACCACACACGTCTGAATGGATCAAATCCAAAAGACCCTCGGCTCGTTCCATCTTCCCTTTGAAGGGAGTCTTGGTCATTTTTCCTTTGAGGCAGGATACACAAGTTTGAAGTGATTTCACGTCCTCCAAGGAGAACATTCCTTCAGTTACAAACTTGTTCATCCTTCTCAAGGAAATGTGACCTAGTCGAGCGTGCCAAAGTTGTGCGGGGTTAAGACTTATATCTTTTCGTTTTGCTGATATAACGTTAATAGGTATTTCATTTGGATTCAGTTCATATAAGTTGTTTATAAGTTGTCCCTTACAAATCATATTTTGTTCCTTTTGTATAATGCAAATCGAATTTCCAAAAACAAAAGTAAAACCTTCATTATCCAAAACAGGAATAGAAATAAGGTTTCGAATAAGTGACGGAACAAATAAACAATTGTTCAAAACAATGGAAAAACTAGAATCCAAAACATAAAGATAAATCGTCCCAATGGCTTCAGCAGCAACCCTTGCTCCGTTGCCCATTCTTAGGTAGGTCTCACCCACATTAAGCTTCCTACTTCTTGTCATGAGTTGCAAATCATTACAAAGATGTGAGCCACAACCAGTATCCAATACCCAAGCAGAAGATTTAACGGACAAATTAACTTCTATTAAATATGTACCCTTTTCAGAACGTTTCTGATCGAGGTAAGCCTTGCAGTTGCGTCGCCAATGGCCCTTCTTTCCACAATGATGGCAAGCGTCATCAACTTGCTTGGTGACCTTGTCATTCTTCACTCCGCTCGACTCGCCCTTCTCAAGTTTCTTGCTCGGGCCGAAACTCCTTTCTTTCCTTTTCTTCTGTAAAGAACCTTTCTTCGCAGAAGGAGCAACTAGGAGAACAGATTTCTCCTTCTTGATCGTGGACTCATAGCTGACCAACATGTTCAACAACTCATCCAATGGTGGATCGAGCTTATTCATGTTGAAGTTCACTATGAACGATTCATAGGAACTAGGAAGGGACAGTAGGATCAAATCCACCGAGAGCTTGGCCGGGAGGGTGACATCAAGGCTCACCAACTTCTCAAGGACAGTGATCATCTTGAGACCGTGCTCGTGGACCGAAGCCCCTTCACGCAGCCTCATGGTGATGAACTCCTTGGTAGCTGAGTACCTCGATGCCCTAGTATTCTCACTGTACATGCTTTCAAGATGATGCTTGATATCATAAGTATGCACGTGAGACTCATACTTCCTCGCGAGCTCTAGCACCATGGATGCTAGCATGTAGCACCTCGCATGGAGGTCGTCCTTCTTCCATGCCTCAAAAGTGGCAGTCTCGTCAGCAGTAGCAGTTGCAGGGAGAGCAGCGGGGGGACGTTCATTGAGCACATAGAGACGCTCCTCGACTTGGAGCACAAGTTTCAGATTGCGAAGCCAATCCAAATAGTTTGGACCGGTGAGTTTGTTTTGGTCGAGGATAGAAGAAAGGGGATGTTTGGACATTGTTGCTGAGAAAATTTTAAGAAGACAATAATTAGAGTTTAGTTCGTAATAATCGTTACAATTAAAATTTTGGACTTTTATGTTTTAATTGTTCTCCCACTAATTTTATCGAATTCCACCACCCTCTAGCAGACAATCGAGAAAACTTATTTTTCTTTAATGGGCTTTAGGTCCAATAGCGCTAATGTAACCCATAGTTAATCTATCCCGATTACATAAGCCTAAAGGTAGAGTACTATGTTGGGGATCGTGCATGTATACGCAGCGGAATTTAAAATTTTATATCGAACTAGTTTCGATTACATGCATAAACTAATCACATAGTCAACGTACCTTAACGCTTCCGCCATACATATGGTAATTATCGATTTAATTGAAAAACGCGTAAAACCGAAAATTACGAAACATGCTTATTCATCATTCAATAAAATCGAAACACGTAATCACATATCACTCATAATCATAAATTACAATTCATACAAACATGTTCGAATTAATTTACGATAGTTTCGATTTGTTTACCTCTTGTAGCGTGAGATTTTGACGAATCGAAATCAAGAACCAATCACGTACAAGCTGCGAATTACCAATCCTCGGGGCTGCAACTTCACGGCTGGAACGAGCTGATCCAGCAAGCGACGAACGCCGGTGAATGGCAGCAGCAGCAGCGGCGCGTGGCAGCGGCAGTGGCGGCGCGTGGGCGGCGCGTGCTGCGTAACAGCGGCGCGTGCGGCTTCGGCGGTGGGGCAGCGGCTTTCCTCTCCTCCAATTAGGTTTCACCTCGTATATTTTGACCCACTCGAACTACAGCACTAGATGTAAACGAGTTAGATAAACAACAAGAATAAACGAAGGAATAAAAGGGAGAAAACCGGCGGTTTTCCGGCGGTGGTCGGCGGTGGCGCGCCGGTGGAGCAACGGCCGAAGAGGGGAGCGGCTAGGGCTTGAGCGGCTAGGGTTTGGTGCTGAAAATCTGACCTCAAACTCTTGTTTGATGTCTATTTATACCTAGGGTTTTCAATCCTAGTGGGTTTAAGTCATTGGGCTTGACCCACTGATGCATTAAGCCCATCCCCTCGTCGGCCTCGTTTCTAATAAACGATCGTCCACAAAATTATAACAAAATTATATTTGTGACGAGCTCAAAGTCCTCGTCGATACGAGTGCCTCTTCGAAATTTCCAATTTCCAAAATTGGAAACTTCCACTTCAGTGGACTTGCTAAATCGGGAAACTTCCCAATTTAGAAAGTTCACTAAATTCCGCATGTCTCTCTTTCTCCACGTTTATTCCAATTCGCAATTCACAATTACGAATCCGGGATTCAATCATATCGACATCCAATCGTTCAAAGATTAACACATTAATCTACACTTGTTGTTATCAAGGATCTATATTACACGAGAAGTGTGACCCTCAATGGTTCAGGTGTATGCTAGCCGTGGGCTCACAACTCTTTGTGATTCGAACAACACATTGTTCTTATACGAACTCCTCCCAAGAGTCCCGATTAGAGTAAAACTCATTTTACCTAATCCCCGATCAAATCGGTGCCCAACGAATCAAGATTGGCGTCTAGCAACTACGCATCATGATTCCCTAGATACAAATGAAGTGCCAGCAAGAACCTTATGATATAGTTAGCGTACAGTACGATCCCTTCGTAGCACATGTCCCGATTGAACTAGAGGCATTGGTTCACCGAGACCTCTTATAAAGTTCAATAACCGTGCGAACGTTCTAGGTATTATAAATCAGTTCGTGTGCGACTTAGGGAAACACATTTCCCTAATCACCCCACTATCAACTCTGGCCAGAGATTCCATGGATTATAAACCGTCAGAACACAACGGACATCCATGACTACTCAAGCGCTCGAATCCCCTACTACAATGCACAGACTTCACACTAGATTTCGGATTGCACGAACGTTGGCCCTTGGAGCGGTCCGCGGTGGGACTCAGGGACAGGTCACGATACAATCGGTCCTCTAGTGAAGTCACGGTGATGTCTGGGTCTTAAGGACTAATGGTGTACAACTATATCTTAGAAACCTATTACTCGATGAATGAGAACCACTTATAGATTTCTAGGGCGAGGGAGTTCAGTGAACTCATCCAGTATGAGCACCCACTCAAGTATGCCGATGTCACAACACCGAGGACTGATGAGACGCAGTACACATACACTAAGTGCTAGTCTCAAAAGGGAAAGGCCGGTATCCTCATTATTGGCGTAACCCATTGTTGGGTGCTAAATACCTAACACGCAAGTGCACGTATCGCAAACAAGTAGTAATAGTGGACTCGTGAGAGTCGGATGTCGATCCCACAGGGAATACTCAAATTATCTAATCCTAAGTACCAAATTCTAACAATTATGATTTTTATCCAGCCTACGCAAGTTTGTCAAATTAAATCAATTAAACAATTAAACTAATTAAGAGCGCAATTAAACACGAGAAAATATCAATAAAAACGGACCTAGGATTTTATCTTCCCCCTATGCAAGAATTGCTCACCCAAAACCCCTCAATTATGAAATATATGATTCATGATTATTAACCCGAGACACTAATTTACTCATAACCCGCCCTCTAGATGGAAGAAGATTCTCTTTGAAAAGCAGTTTTGTATTATGAGTCTATTATTCATAAACGATTCACTATATGTCTATGCAAACCAATTATAAATAAAGCATTAACTAACAAGTCTCGTAAATGGCTACCTAAGGTGATATCTGTATGTCTACGACACCACATGCAATTGACACACTCATCCGGTGAAAACTACTCGAAGGCTCTTCTACTTACCGTCTAATTATCAAAATAGCTCTGTCGAGTCAATCCCAATAATCACAGATAAAGCACATAAATTGATCAAGTTCATGCACTAACAATCATAACAAGTATAAGAAATAATCATAAAATCATAATTTCATAAACTCAAGAAAACGGGTTCACCATCCCCACATAGGGTTCCGACAAAATCCTAGATTAATAACTTAGCTACTCGTAATTCTTATGATAAGCAAAATAGAATAAATAAAATAAATAAGAAAAACTATGCGTGAGTCTTCGTTGATCTTCGTTCTTCGCGTTTTGTGGTGTAAAATTTCGTGCTTATGGTGTAGAGACATGTTGCTTTTATAGGCTTTTCTTGATAAGGAAGTAGTAGAAACCTAATAGGAATCAATTTCCGCCACTTTCCCCCATCAGGACTTGTTCTTCGATTTTCGCCATGTTGGAGTCCGAATTTTGGAATATTTTGTAAATAAGAATTGTAGCCCTTGAAATTAGCTTTCCAATGCCGCCAAAATCACCTAATTCGGAGTTCGTATGAGAGAGATATGCTCGAAATCGTGGACACTGTCAAAGCTGTGGCGAGATTCCTTCTTCCAATTTGATTTGTTTCCTTATTTGCAACTTTTTCCTTTCTTTTTGATCTTTTTTCCTTCATTGACACCTAATTCTCGTTTTTCACCTATAAAACACAAAATCAATCAATTAAAGCACAAATATAATTAAATCTAAACAAAAGATCCACGTAAAGTAAACGTATTGAGTGTAAAATCTACACTCAACACCCATCGACTAGGAACAAGGTTTAACAGTTACATTACATTGCTGAGTTATCTCACGATTCTACTAGATCAACTCATAGTAATAGAGTAACTCGTTAGGACTATATCTATGCTGCTTGCATGGGATAACAGATATAGAATGCCAAATAAGATATTTTATTATTACGAACGAAAAACGATTGTTTTATTACAAAGAAAAGAGAAAGACCACAGCCACAAGTTGGCTTGCCGGTCACCTACTCTAACATACTATCAATCACATCACTATGTGACCCTAAAGATCGATTTACCTCACACTTGATAATGACCTAAGTTAATCTAGCGAATATCAAAATCTTCGTGTGTCAAGTCTAGCCTACCAATATGAGATGTCATAGATCCAAGTATATCAAACTAATGCAATCCCTAGTTAATCTAGCCGACCACATTAATTCAATATAATTTTATCTATGACCGTATCTCCATCTAATGTCAATTAAATTACAGCTTATCCCACAATAGCACTCCCCGCTAACACGGCTTACTGCACTATTATGAGAGGCTACACATAATTTAATTGTTGGTAGAAGGAAAGAAAAATTCAACAATTTGGTTTTTCTTTATAGCTTGATAATTATTCTTAATTAAGAATGAGGGATTTTATTTATTAAATCTTATTAGCTCATCGGAAGTTTTAGGTTATGATCGTTTGTGATTCCTACAACTATGTTCTCTAGGTATGTGGAAACGCATATTGATCCTAAGAGAGACATACGATCATCATCGTACTTAATCACAATTATTCATCTCATGAATTAATTAATTAATACGATTAATTGCAAATATAATTAACGGACTCCCTCCATTCATAAATCAATCAAATAAGAATGAATTCCATTAATTATTTGCCATCTAATTTGTGTTCCATTAATTAAACTAATTTCACGATTAAATTAAATAATTAATCCAACACTATTCTTTGAATTCAAATTAAATTAATGGATCAATTATCTAATTGGGTTTAATTGATAAATAATTTCAAAAATTAAAAATCAATTAACTTTTAATATTAATTTCTGAAAATCAAATTAATTTTTTTTATTTTTTTTTGTTTGTGCTGACCGGACCGGTCAGACCGGTCCGACCGGACCGGTTCGGTCAGCTGAAAAACAGCAGAAAAAATCGAGTTTAAAAATTTTATATTTTCTGAAATATTCAAAATATTCAATTAATATTAAAACACCCAATTTGATAACACCAATAATTCACGAATTCAACAAATCGAAGCATGCTTTCGAAAACGATAAACACGTTGACAAATAAACGATTAACCCGTGGCTCTCATACCACTGTTGGGGATCGTGCATGTATACGCAGCGGAATTTAAAATTTTATATCGAACTAGTTTCGATTACATGCATAAACTAATCACATAGTCAACGTACCTTAACGCTTCCCCCATACATATGGTAATTATCGATTTAATTGAAAAACACGTAAAACCGAAAATTACGAAACATGCTTGTTCATCATTCAATAAAATCGAAACACGTAATCACATATTACTCATATTCATAAATCATAATTCATACAAACATGCTCGAATTAATTTACGATAGTTTCGATTTATTTACCTCTTGTAGCGTGAGATTTCGACGAATCGAAACCTTAAACCAATCACGTACAAGCTGCGAATTACCAATCCTCGGGGCTGCAATTCACGGCTGGAACAAGCTGATCCAGCAAGCGACGAACGGCAGCAGCAGCGGCGGCGCGTGGCAGTAGCAGCGGCGGCGCGTGAGCGGCGTATCGGCGCGTGCGGCGGTGCGTGGATTCGTCGGGGCAGCAGCTCCTCTCCAATTAGGTTTCACCTCGTATTTTCGACCCACTCGAACTACAGCACTAGATGTAAAAGAGTTAGATAACAACAAGAATAAAAACGAAGGAAACGAGAGGAGAAAACCGGCGGTTTTCCGGCGGTGGTCGGCGGTGGCGCGGCGGGGCAGCAACGGCCGAAGGGGGCTGAGCGGCTAGGGTTTTGGTGCTGAAAATCTGATCTCAAACTCTTGTTTGAGGTCTATTTATACCTAGGGTTTTCAACCCTAGTGGGCTTAAGTCATTGGGCTTGACCCACTGATGCATTAAGCCCATTCCCTCGTCGGCCTCGTTTCGAATAAACGATCGTCCACAAAATTATAACAAAATTATATTTGTGACGAGCTCAAAGTCCTCGTCGATACGAGTGCCTCTTCGAAATTTCCAATTTCCAAAATTGGAAACTTCCACTTCAGTGGACTTGCTAAATCGGGAAACTTTCCAATTTAGAAAGTTCACTAAATTCCGCATGTCTCTCTTTCTCTACGTTTATTCCGATTCGCAATCCACAATTACGAATCTTGGATTCAATCATATCGACATGCAATCGTTCAAAGATTAACACATTAATCTATGCTTGTTGTTATCAAGGATCTATATTACACGAGAAGTGTGACCCTCAATGGTTCAGGTGTATGCTAGCCGTGGGCTCACAACTCTTTGTGATTCGAACAACACATTGTTCTTATACGAACTCCTCCCAAGAGTCCCGATTAGAGTAAAACTCATTTTACCTAATCCCCGATCAAGTCGGTGCCCAACGAATCAAGATTGGCGTCTAGCAACTACGCATCATGATTCCCTAGATACAAGTGAAGTGCCTGCAAGAACCTTATGATATAGTTAGCGTACAGTACGATCCTTTCGTAGCACATGTCCCGATTGAACTAGAGGCATTGCTTCACCGAGACCTCTTATAAAGTTCAATAACCGTGCGAACGTTCTAGGTATTATAAATCCGTTCGTGTGCGACTTAGGGAAACACATTTCCCTAATCACCCCACTATCAACTCTGGCCATAGATTCCTTGGATTATCCATGACTACTCAAGCGCTCGAATCCCCTACTACAACGTTGGCTCTTGGAGTGGTCCGCGGTGGGACTCAGAGACAGGTCACGATACAATCGGTCCTGTAGTGAAGTCACGGTGATGTCTGGGTCTTAAGGACTAATGGTGTACAACTATATCTTAGAAACCTATTACTCGATGAATGAGAACCACTTATAGATTTCTAGGGAGAGGGAGTTCAGTGAACTCATCTAATATGAGCACCCACTCAAGTATGCCGATGTCACAACACCGAGGACTGATGAGATGCAGTACACATACACTAAGTGCTAGTCTCAAAAGGGAAAGGCCGGTATCCTCATTATTGGCGTAACCCATCGACTAGGAACAAGGTTTAACAGTTACATTACATTGCTGAGTTATCTCACGATTCTACTAGATCAACTCACAGTAATAGAGTAACTGGTTAGGACTATATCTATGCTGCTTGCATGGGATAACAGATATAGAATGCCAAATGAAATATTTTATTATTACGAACGAAAAACGATTGTTTTATTACAAAGAAAAAGAGAAGGACCACAACCACAAGTTGGCTTGCCGGTCACCTACTCTAACAGTTTCTTGATGCACATTCGTGTCCTCGAACTGTAGCACGCATTTTCATGATCGCTTTTGGAATCCAATTTTGACCATGTTCGAGTCCGAATTTGGAAATTTGACATTAGACAGGAATTGTAGCCAGCTAAAATAGCTTTGTAATGCTGCCGGAACTAGTTGATTTGGAGTCCGGATGAGAAAGTTATGCTCGACTTCGCGGACACTACCGAAGATGTTGAGGGATCCTCTCTTCTAATTTGATTTTATTTTCCTAATTGCAACTCTTTTGTAACTCTTTGAGCATTTTTGCTTCATGGACACCTAATTATCAATTTGTACCTATAAGATACTAAATCCACCAATTAAAACAGAAATATAAGTTAATCCATAAAAAAATCCACGTAAACGTAAACGTTGAGTGTTATTCTACACTCCACTGTATCTTTTGTATTTAGTGTTTTTGCTATTGTTTGGTTATGCGTGTTAAAGTCCTAGTGTTGTATTTCGTGGTTTTAAGAACGTTGTTGCGAATAAACTTTTGTGCATATTTTTTTACATGTACCTTTGTGCATGTCCATTTGAGCGAGTGTGTTTGTGCATGTTTGTTTATTTGTATTAATGTCCTAAGATTGTAGTGTGTGTTTTCGTCATCATTTTTGCGAATGCACTTTTGCGTGACTACTTTTGTGCATGCTTTTGTAATTTTACATATGTGCGTATATTTTGTAGCGAGTGTTATTGTGCACATTTTTTGATGCACATTCGTGTCCTCGAACTGTAGCACGTATTTTCATGATCGCTTTTGGAATCCAATTTTGACCATGTTCGAACGCGAATATGGAAATTTGACATCAGACAAGAATTGTAGCCAGCTAAAATAGGTTTCTAATGCGGCCGAAACCAGTTGATTTGGAGTCCAGATGAGAAAGTTATGCTCGACTTCGTGGACACTACCGAAGATGTTGAGGGATCATCTCTTCTAATTTGATTTTATTTTCCTAATTGCAACTCTGTTCTTACTCTTTGATCATTTTTGCTTCATGGACACCAAATTATCTAGTTGTACCTATAAGATACTAAATCCACCAATTAAAACAAAAATATAAATTAATCCATAACAAAATCCAAGTAAACGTAAACGTTGAGTGTTATTTCTACACTCCACTGTATCTTTTGTATTTAGTGTTTTTGCTATTGTTTGGTTATGCGTGTTAAAGTTCTAGTGTTGTATTTCGTGTTTTCAAGATTGTTGTTGCGAATGTACTTTTGCGCATATTTTTTTACATGTACGTTTGTGCATGTCCATTTGAGTGAGTGTGTTTGTGCATGTTTGTTGATTTGTATTAATGTCCTAGGATTGTCGTTTGTGTTTTCGTGATCCTTTTTGCGAATGCAATTTTGCGTGAGTACTTTTGTGCATGCTTTTGTACTTTTACATATGTGCGTACATTTTGTAGCGAGTGTTTTGGTGCACGTTTCTTGATACGCATTCGTGTCCTCGAACTGTGGCACGTATTTTCATGATCGCTTTTTGAATCGAATTTTGACCATGTTCGAGTCCGAATTTGGAAATTTGACATTAGACAGGAATTATAGCCAGCTAAAATAGCTTTCTAATGCCGCCGGAACTAGTTGATTTAGAGTCCGGATGAGAAAGTTATGCTCGACTTCGTGGACACTACCGAAGATGTTGAGGGATCATCTCTTCTAATTTTATTTTATTTTCCTAATTGCAACTCTTTTCTTACTCTTTGATCATTCTTGCTTCATGGACACCTAAGTATCAATTTGTACCTATAAGATAGTAAATCCACCAATTAAAAAAAAAATATAAATTAATCCATAAAAAAATCCACGTAAACGTAAACGTTGAGTGTTATTTCTACACTCCACTGTATCTTTTGTATTTAGTGTTTTTGCTATTGTTTGGTTATGCGTGTTAAAGTCCTAGTGTTGTATTTCTTGTTTTTAAGAACGTTGTTGCGAATGTACTTTTGTGCATATTTTTTTACATGTACGTTTGTGCATGTCCATTTGAGCGAGTGTGTTTGTGCATGTTTGTTGATTTGTATTAATGTCCTAGGATTGTAGTTTGTGTTTTCTTGATCCTTTTTGGGAATGCACTTTTGCATGAGTACTTTTGTTCATGCTTTTGTACTTTTACATATGTGCGTATATTTTGTAGCGAGTGTTTGGGTGCACGTTTCTTGATGCGCATTCGTGTCCTCGAACTGTAGCACGTATTTTCATGATCGCTTTTGCAATCTAATTTTGACCATGTTGGAGTCCGAATTTGGAAATTTGACGTTAGACAGGAATTTTAGCAAGCTAAAATAGCTTTCTAATGTCGCCTGAACCAGTCGATTTGGTGTCCGGATGAGAAAGTTATGCTCGACTTTGTGGACACTACCGAAGATGTTGAGGGATCCTCTCTTCTAATTTGATTTTATTTTCCTAATTGCAACTCTTTTCTTACTCTTTGATCATTCTTGCTTCATGGACACCTAATTATCAATTTGTACCTATAAGATAATAAATCCACCAATTAAAACAAAAATATAAATTAATCTATAAAAAAATCCACGTAAACGTAAACGTTGAGTGTTATTTCTACACTCCACTGTATCTTTTGTATTTAGTGTTTTTGCTATTGTTTGGGTATGCGTGTTAAAGTCCTAGTGTTGTATTTCGTGTTTTCAAGATTGTTGTAGCGAATGTACTTTTGTGCATATTTTTTTACATGTACGTTTGTGCATGTTCATTTGACACTTCAACAAAATCAATATTTAATAGCATTATGTCATAGCGTTTTTGCAAATTGTAGCGCCCCGCCCCGAGTAGCAGGCACCTCGTGGCGGAACACCACTCAACATGCAGTACATTCAATGACCCCAAATATTCTCCTCAAAATTTCGACGATCAAAACATTAAACCCCCAATATCTATACCATCGTGTTTACAAAAAGAGGTTCTATTACAAGTCGAATTCGACACCACTCACTCTATTACAAAATTCTCGATCAAAGGATTCCTATACGGAACATAAATAGAGATACTTATCGACGAGACTAATCGGAGGCATGCACGAGCTTTAACTCTGAGTATGAAAATTTAGGTATAAATCTTTCTTTTACCTGCGCATTAATATCAGAAAGGAGAAACGAATAAGTCCGAATGACTTAGTGAAAAACATATGATCCATGAGTATGATGAGAATCAACAGAACAGAACATATAACGAGAGACTTTACAAGAATTTCATTAACAGGAGTTTAACATGTACAAGAGTGTAACATGTACGGCTTGAGTTCAATATTTGGTAGGGTCTCCAACCTTGTAACTCCCAACAAATAAAATCATATCACATCCTTATCCCTCCACTCCGTCCCGAGTGGCCACTCGGTCGGAAACAAGCAAGTGGCACGACCGGAACGTGCCGATTCGGCTCAAGAACATTTAACTCCAAACGAACGTGAGTCCGAACCATCAGGAGGTACCATTCGGGAGACCAGTCATCGTCAGCCTAATACTGCCCGGTCGTCTTGCCGAAATGGTTCTAGGGCCCAGCTCCCCCAAGAGCGTCCTCAAGGGTGGGGACAATAGGTTCAAGAATCAATATCATTCCTTTTAGGAATATCAAGTCATTCATTTCAAGAATCAATTCAAGAATCAAGTCAATCATTCACAAGATAAGTCACGATCATGATAGTTGAATATCAAGTCTCAGGATAATGAACATGTTCGAGAATTCAGTTCAAGTCAAGAAGTGAATATTCATGAATATGAGAGTCAAGAAGAACCATAAGTTCAATATCGGATTCCAAGAACGAGTATATCAATATCTCAATGAATTCAATAAACATGAGATTCAAGTTCGAGCCAACGAAATATTTATTCTCGGAAAGCATTCAAGACAAGATTTTGAGAATAAATATAGTTCAATATCGATTCAAGGAAAATGTTCATGCCAAGAATCAGGTATAAGAATTAACCGTGAACATAGCAACCAAGAGAAATGACAAGTTGAAGATTTCAGGAAACAGGATCAAGGTTCCAAGTTCGAGCCAAGAAAACAATATGCTCGCAGAACATTAAGGATCATATTTCAAGAACAAATATAATCAAGGTATCGAAGGCTTCAATATATACAAAATATTCGGTTCAAATAAAGGAGATATTGTGCGCAGGAAAGAAATTGGATAAGGAGTCATAGTTTCTCACCTGGAGTCCAACGCTAGTGTTATAGAAGTGCTATAGAAGCATCTTTAAGCTTAAACCTTGAGTGAGAGCTTTACTACGCTCAACACCTATGAAAATATTAGAACTAAATAAGATTCCAAACAGTAATATAGCCATATTACCATCCACTATATGACATAGTCAATTTCTTAAACATATACTAAGAATTGCTTCTCGTGGCACTCTATTCAAATAATCACTGCGATCGTCGTAGCTATCCGAATGACCTAAATAATATATATAGTTAAAGATAACATTTGTATCTACAAGTTTACTAAAGACACTAATCCCAAACTAACAACATAACCCGTCCATAACAACCCCGAAAGATGGACACATAAACCCTAAGATTTTCGGATAATTTTGTTTACTGTCACAGCCCGTTTGAAAAATCATAACAAATTGTAAGGTTATCCAAATTGTCCAAATAACACATCAAATGAAACGTGGAAGTTTAATCTACAAGTTTCATGAAGGCACATAGCCCAAATTATGATCCCAACATATCGAAAACAGTCCCGCAAGAAGATACTCAAAACTGCCCTGTTTCCGGCAGATTACTGTCATCGGATTCCGACCTCTAAAACACGTATATTGAATACTCTAATTCGATACAATTGAACACTTACTTATAGTTTACGATTTCCTCTACGAGTTTTGTGAAGGAATTATTCCCAAATTCTTACTCCAAACCCTTCGATTTTGGCTCCGAAAACAGGTGCGGCAGCAGATTTCATTATAAGTCCAGCGAGCAGGCTGAACTTCTCGCCCAATTCCGGCAACCACCGCCGATTAATACTACCGAGCTCCAACACCAATGGAAAGCTAACATCTCGAGGTTTCTAACCGTGTGTCCTGATCGTCAATATTCAACCTTTAAGGCCTCCGAGCAATTAATTCTTCAAAGGACCAAAAGCTGAAATTCAGATTTTGGACAGCTTATCTTCTTTGTCGGATTCCAGCCACCACCGCCGGCGACTGCTGCTGGAGACCACCACCACTTTAAATCTGACTTCCCAATATTTCTAATCATATGAGCTGATCATTAATACCCTTTGCTAAAGCATCCACGCAGCCCCGATTATGCTGATAATATGAATTGGGTATTTCAGCCAAGAATCAATATAGAGAGAGAGAGAGAAGAGAGGAAGATAGAGAGAAAGAGAGAGATGATGAGAGAGAGACGGTGAGGTAGAGAGACGGTGAAGGAGAGAGAAGAGTTGGGGAGAAAAGAAGAAACGTGGCTGCCAAAGGAGTATTGTGAATTGACGATGTACACGTCAATTCCTATCTCAAATATAAATTCTGAAAATTGGCTATAAGGCCAAATTGTTTTCTTAATTACTAAATAGATGCCACAACTTTAGATAATTACAATTCTACACGTCCCATCAAATTCGAGATATATTATAATCTCATATCGACACATATTAACTAATTAAATTCAATTATTCCCAGACTTAAACAACTTACATATTTACGGGGTGTTACACTCTTCCCTCCTTAAAAGAATCTGGTCCCCAGATTCTCAACTATTATTCGAACATGGAAATACAATTTCCTAAAATTATCTTCTTGCTCATCCGTTGCATCAACTTGGTGGTTTCTTCATAACACCTTCAAGTCTTGTGATTGAGGAATTCGTTATCATGATAGATATGACTTGTGCGTATAGTCTCTAGCAAGTATAGAAGTTGGTGCCGACAATAGCGACCGATTTCTATTCATATGATAATTTATCTTCAAGCCATGTCGCTTCAATGAATAACATTCGAAATCGATCAAAATGGTGTTAGCTTAGTCGGTATACCTAAAACATATCATAAATTGTTTCCTTAACAATCTATATGTTCCAAACTTGGTATTGACTTAAGTAACGAGTCAAACTACTATCGTAATGAATTCGAAATTACTTATTTCATTCAAATCTGAGGTAGTACTAGAAAGTACTGCTTGTGGAACCTTAATATCTGCGGCACCATTAGCAATATCGTACAGTTCATTGGTCTCATACTCGATGTAGCCTTACCGTTGAGCAAGATGCTAAATATTTATAACGTTCTAGAAGTTGAAGGCCGAGATATAGTTCGTAAACCAATTAATGGGACTTGTGAGGTACATCAACTACGAGGAAACAATCGAGTTAGGGTTGTAGCCAGGAGTCCTACAAATGGTCTGATGAGAGGAATGAAAGGGATTAATAAGGGTCTCACATCGTTCGAATCTTTAAATTTCTCCCTAGTTATCCGTGTCACCTTACTCAAGAGAACGTGTTTCTTCTCCTCTGTTTCGCTCGAAAATTTGATGCAATTAGAATTATATATCTAGTTCCACATTTGCATAGCTCTTTTGACGATCTCGTGTAGACTTTGATCTTTATTTGATAAGTCGAACTTTACCGTAGCATTCCCTATGAACTCCAATCACCACTCTTTGCATTTGCTATCATTGGCTATCCGCCTCTCTAGTCTTGAATTGCAAACTCAATTGACACTTTATTCCATGAACACTGCGAAAATGTTTGTATTCCAGCTTGATAGATTCCCAATTATCACAGTAATCTGCGTTATACGTTCTCAATGTTCCTTCAATGTTTTCAGTCATCCACTCACACGAGAGTTAGATTTGAGAACGTTTCTCGTACCGAGCTGAGATTTCGTCCCATATTGCGGATAGTTGCTTCCATAAGGACGAGATGACTCATAATCTATATCGAGATAATGTGAGTTAGCTACAAGAGATAGATTTCGGATCTAAATTATCTTCAGGAGACAAGGAGGCAACTACTTTCCCGGTCCACAAAAATTCTCCTCTCATTGGTCTACATAAAGTTGAATTGAATGCACCACAATTACAATCAAAGAGGACGGGCCTGCCTGATTTACTTATGGTATCAACATAGGACACTAGAAGAGCTTGATTATAGATGGCGTTCGCAAGGAAATGGTTTTCGAACAATATATCGACCAGGCAACGGTTGATGGAAGAGAGCTTTACTTCTAAAATCAAGAGTAATCGAAAATGGCAACGGTTGATACAATCTTCCCGTGGTTTCGCAACCGCATGCCTAATAAATACTTATCGTAGAGAAGTCATGACTCAGAATATCCGACAATTGAGTAGCCTTCATTTCATTCAATTCACTACTATTTCAACATAGGTGAACTTGTCTAATGTCATTGTTCGACACTAAGCACGCTTTAATCATGTCCGAACATTACACACATTATGTCTATTAATGCCGATGGTGAATTACTTCAACCAAACGACATGACGGGCAAAACTTATTTATAGCAAGTTGATCATCAAGGACGAATTCTTGTAGTTGTTCGTTCACATCTTACAAAGAGAAGTGCAATCCTCTATAGTGTTATTGACATAGGTGTTGTACTTTAAACACCTTCTCCACATAGCACTTAGCTCTTGATATTAACCAAATAGAATTGCAAAAACAGATAATCCAATGTCAAGATATAGCTGACTTATCGAATACTAGGGACTCTAGAGGTGGCTCATGAAAGATTAAGAGGTGGCTCCCGTTGGGTAGCACTTTGCCCTGCATAGCACTTAGCTCCCTGTACCCTGACGGTTAGAATCAAGAATTCAAAATGCTCAAGATACCTTAAGAGTCAACAAACTCTATAGAATTTCTAAGTCGTGATAACTACATAATCTTTTTCCGTCGAGTAAGATAATCGTCGAAATTATTCCAGGTCGAATCCATAAGATGATATAACAATAGATGCATACATCTGTAGTCATATTACATGACATTGCCGAAACAAGGTCTATACCTTTAACCCTGAATTAACAATAATCATGTCCTATGAGTGAGAGGGAACAACAAGAAGCGATATGAAGAAGTCGAATCACAAGGTTTCAAAGGAATAAGAAACCTCACATAATAGGCTACCCAAATCGAGAAGTATTAAATAAGATGAGGAATCTCAACAAAGAACGGAACAAGGAAATCCAGGCATTCAAACGAGATCAAATACCTCACTCGTGATCAATAGTGGGGAGGAAGTAAGATAGTCAAGCAATATTGTATACAAAGAATCAAATACCTGAAAAAGTAGGTAACCGAGATGCCGAAGTATTGAAATGAGATAAAGAGTTTTGAAATGAGATAAGGGAGTTCCATTGTGATCAATAATAACAATGGAACAATACATGTACAAGAATTGAATTTTGAGGCCAAAGAACAAGAATCTCAAAAATAGGTAGAAGGATTGATCCGACATGAGAATAATGACAATGGTATAGCCAAATCAAACGAGAATAGGGACCTCAAAGGCACTTAAACAAAATCACGAGATTTTCAAGGAAATTGGAACACTGAAAAAGGAAGTAGTATAGATTAAGTAAAGCAATATTCAAGAAACAAAAAGTCTCGACAAATAGATTCGCCGAAACTATAGAGTGTTCAAAGAGATACAAAACCTCACAATCAGGTAGATGATTAAACCAGGCAGATGATCAAAGCAGATGGTAACATAATGAAGTAAGAAGCCTCACAAGAAAATGACCAAAGTCATGACGTATTCAAAATGAGCGAACGGGAAAAGAAGTCTCGGCAAATAGATAAGCCAAAACCATAGAATATTTAAAAAGGAAAGAAGGTGGAGATGGTAGCACAATAAGGTAAGGGGCTTCAAAAGAAGGGATAATTCAAACCATGTGGAATTTGAAGGGGTAGGAAACCTCACAACATTGGTAACCAAGACTATGAGGTATTAAAATGAGATAAGAAAATCTATTACGATCCACAAATGAAATTAGACAGTATAGGCCAACGAAGCAAAATTGAATTCATTGGAATGATAAGGAGTGAACAAAAGAACTCCCGAATATTTGGTTCACCGTAAATCAATACTCAAAACGAGATAATATGGTTTCGATAAAGGAAGTCAAGTTATGAAGTAAAAAGGAATGGGATATCTGCAAGAAAAGGTGTTACCAAATTCAAGTGAGACTAGAAACCTCACTCGTGATCAACATTGGAGAATTGGGAGAATTGGAAGTCAATTGAAGTAACCAAAAGAACCGAGAATCTAAAACTGCGTCGCAGGTTGTGTATGATAGATATTTCTACGGGGTATTCCTAACTATCTATATGAGTAATAGACGCTAAAGAATTATATCAATGCCTTTAATACTCGATTACTACCTATCTTCTCATTTTCCCAAGATTAAATTCATAGCTCTACAATTCTCAAAGATCCCTTTTCATCATCGCTCGGGCATCCAACCCAAAGCTTTACCAACCCAAAGCTTTACCAACCCAAAGCTCTGATACCACCTGTAGCGCCCCGCCCCGAGTAGCAGGCACCTCGTGGCGGAACACCACTCAACATGCCGTACATTCAATGACCCCAAATATTCTCCTCAAAATTTCGACGATCAAAACATTAAACCCCCAATATCTATACTATCGTGTTTACAACAGGAGGTTCTATTACAAGTCGACTTCGACACCACTCACTCTATTACAAAATTCTCGATCAAAGGATTCCTATACGGAACATAAATAGAGATACTTATCGACGAGACTAATCGGAGGCATACACGAGCTTTAACTCTTAGTATGAAAATTTAGGTATAAATCTTTCTTTTACCTGCGCATTAATATCAGAAAGGAGAAACGAATAAGTCCGAATGACTTAGTGAAAAACATATGATCCATGAGTATGATGAGAATCAACAGAACAGAACATATATCGAGAGACTTTACAAGAATTTCATTAACAGGAGTTTAACATCACTACAAGAAAAAGTCCTTTTAACAACACGCGAAGCACGTCGTCAAACTATTTCGACAACATTCGGGCGCACGTGGTTGACCAACATGTTGTTAAAAGTGACCGAATAATAACAACGTGCCAAGTACGTGGTAAACGGCGTTGTCGTTTATATTACAACAACATACATCGTATTTTGCGCTATAGCATTCACAAGATTCATATGCATGTTGTGGCTGGTGTTACCACCACAGACCAGTGCATCTTGCAATAGAATTTTAACAACATTTATATGCATGTTGTAATTTTTACTTACTTTCACAAAAAAAATTTTACTATATATAAATAAATCAATATTTTCCATTTTCAAATAATTTACTGGAAATACAATTATCCATAAAAAAATATCATTTCATTAAAATAATTATTCGTTACAATAAAGTATCTATCATTCTCAAAAGTGATAAACTCATCTACATCACTATTAGCCTTCCACAAACGAAACAAAAAATGATCAAAAAACAAGAAAACCCAATGTAAATTTTGTTTGATTAAGCAAAAAAAATAGAGCTCTTGTATAGGACATTGATGCTAACCTCTCTAGCTACCACATGGCATCGATACCAACATCTCTGTCAAGAAGAAAGAGCTTAGGTTATTTTACTAAAATAAGGTTGAATTCAATAACAAATACGAGAGAGAGAGAGAGTTCTTATCTTGTTTCGCTACGTAGCTGCAACACTTAGACTATAATCAATCATGTAAGAGATAGTTTATGTGTAAGAGAAAAAGTTTATATACTATATTAATACTTACCACATTGTTATAACTGAAGTTAATTTCCGAGTCCGGCATCAATCCTGCTACCAAAACAAGAATCTCGAAAGTATTCTAGACTTATTAAAGTACAAACCTGTCGATTATGAGAAAATAAAAGCTACTAAAATGAGCATATAAACAATAGTGAAAGCAAGTCCGATAAAAAACATTTGATGCCAACCTCACTACCATGAATAAACAAATTCTTACCAAAATTTGTTAATTTGCTAGTTTATGTTTGCCCAAGTCATCAGATCTCAAGCGAATGATTACATGGACATTCCTGGAAAAAAAAAGATCTTTCTCTTTTGTTAGTCACCATAAAGTAGCAAAAATGGTTCAGGGAATCTTATTTGTATAACAACACATGTTCTTCTTCGATATATAAAAGGAACTTGAAGAAAAATTCAAACTGCAAAAGGTTACTCACAGTACTTTATATCCTACAAACCCATCAAACTACCAATATAATATTCATCTAGAAATCCCTACAACAACCAGTTCTGATTTCTAGACCAATACTTCTTCTATTTGCAATTCAGCCATTACATTTCATTACAAAAGACAATAACTTAATATAATATATACCTACATAGATTGATAGAGGTGATCACAGTTTAAGCAAAAAAATTCTGCATATATAAAATCAATTTGGGGTGCACCAGCAAAAACGAGAGACATAGAGAGACCTTACATAGAGAAATCGAATCGAATAATTCGTTGTTTGATGGCTGTCTCCTATCTTCGTGTGCGGTGGAGGTTTATCTGGTCGTAAGACTCTGTTTTGGCAAGAAAAAAAAAAAAAAGCAGAAGGGGCCCACGCGCTTGACGGAGTGCGGTGCTAAGGAGCCACCGACGGAGGAGGAGCATCCACCACTGCGGAAGCCAAATAAGAAACCACCAATGGAGGCGAGGTTGTCCGCCTACGTAGGCGGCAGAAGCGGTGACCTCGATGCTCGTCGCCGCCTAAAGCGGCGAGCGCTTCGCATCGCTCTTCCCGGTCGGCAATCGGTGGAGTATAAGCCTAATTAAGAGAGGCAGCGGCGGACGTTGGATGAAAGGGCAATGTGCAGTGTATATAAATTGAACCTCTCCCCCTGGACGGTGGCCAACGAGTGTGAGGGGAAGAACGTGAGAAGGGGGGGAAGGGCAGAAATAAAATCGAAGAAAAGGAGAAGGCAGCGGCAGGTAACGACGTCGTTTTACATGTTTGGGGGCCAAAAAAAAAAGGGGAAAGAAAATAATGTGGGGATAATTGACAACATCCGCTCTTATATATATGTAATATATATTTACAATTATTTTACTCATAAACTACGACCAGTAGATTTTCCTCAAAAAGAAAAAAAAAAAACTACTAGCACTAGAACACATTATATTATATATCAATACAAAGTAACATTAATTAATTTAATTTTTTTTTTTAAATGTGTGGTCTTAAAAGTTAGAACTTATAACAAGACATGGTAACATAAATAATAATGCCGACAATTCTTAAACTGGTTGTTCATTCGACAAAATTTGAATAAATTTACAACATGCAAGTGCATCTTGTAGTATATAGTAAATAATGACAAGAAACAACGCATCTTGTTATATTGGTTGAACATTGAATAATTTTACAATGTGCTAATGCAGCTTGTAGTAGGTTAGTTTAACAACATGCAACCTAAGAGTGTTGTAAAATACATTGAGTTGTCGCTAATAACAACATGCATTAAAAGCATGTTGTAGAATATATAATATTACAACATACTTTTCATGCACGTTGTCAATTATGTGTTGTTGAAAGTCATTTTTCTTGTAGTGCATGTACAAGAGTGTAACATGTACGGCTTGAGTTCAATATTTGGTAGGGTCTCCAACCTTGTAACTCCCAACAAATAAAATCATATCACATCCTTATCCCTCCACTCCGTCCCGAGTGGCCGCTCGGTCGGAAACAAGCAAGGGGCACGACCGGAAAGTGCCGATTCGGCTCAAGAACATTTAACTCCAAACGAACGTGAGTCCGAACCATCAGGAGGTACCATTCAGGAGACCAGTCATCGTCAGCCCAATACTGCCCGATCGTCTTGCCGAAATGGTCCTAGGGCCCAGCTCCCCCAAGAGCGTCCTCAAGGGTGGGGACAATAGGTTCAAGAATCAATATCATTCCTTTTAGGAATATCAAGTCATTCATTTCAAGAATAAATTCAAGAATCAAGTCAATCATTCACAAGATAAGTCACGATCATGATAATTGAATATCAAGTCTCAGGATAATGAACATGTTCGAGAATTCAGTTCCAGTCAAGGAGTGAATATTCATGAATATGAGAGTCAAGAAGAACCATAAGTTCAATATCGGATTCCAAGAACGAGTATATCAATATCTCAATGAATTCAATAAACATGAGATTCAAGTTCGAGCTAACAAAATATTTATTCTCGGAAAGCATTCAAGACAAGATTTTGAGAATAAATATAGTTCAATATCGATTCAAGGAAAATGTTCAGGCCAAGAATAAGTATAAGAATTAACCGTGAACATAGCAACCAAGAGAAATGACAAGTTCAGATTTCAGGAAACAGGATCAAGGTTCCAAGTTCGAGCCAAGAAAACAATATGCTCGCAGAACATTAAGGATCATATTTCAAGAACAAATATAATCAAGGTATCGAAGGCTTCAATATATACAAAATATTCGGTTCAAACAAAGGAGATATTATGCGCAGGAAAGAAATTGGATAAGGAGTCATAGTTTCTCACCTGGAGTCCAACGCTAGTGTTATAGAAGTGCTATAGAAGCATCTTTAAGCTTAAACCTTGAGTGAGAGTTTTACTACGCTCAACGCCTATGAAAATATTAGAACTAAATAAGATTCCAAACAGTAATATAGCCATATTACCATCCACTATATGACATAGTCAATTTCTTAAACATATACTAAGAATTGCTTCTCGTGGCACTCTATTCAAATAATCACTGCGATCGTCTTACCTATCCGAATGACCTAAATAATATATATAGTTAAAGATAACATTTGTATCTACAAGTTTACTAAAGACACTAATCCCAAACTAACAACATAACCCGTCCATAACAACCCCGAAAGATGGACACATAAACCTGCCAGATTTTCGGATAATTTTGTTTACTGTCACAGCCCGTTTGAAAAATCATAACAAATTGTAAGGTTATCCAAATTGTCCAAATAATACATCAAATAAAACGTGGAAGTTTAATCTACAAGTTTCATGGAGGCACATAGCCCAAATTATGATCCCAACATATCGAAAACAGTCCCGCAAGAAGATACTCAAAACTGCCTTGTTTCCGGCAGATTACTGTCATCGGATTCCGACCTCTCAAACACGTGAATACTCTAATTCAATACAATTGAACACTTACTTATAGTTTATGATGTCCTCTACGAGTTTTGTGAAGGAATTATTCCCAAATTCTTACTCCAAACCCTTCGATTTTGGCTCCGAAAACAGGTGCGGCAGCAGATTTCATTATAGGTCCAGCGAGCAGGCTGAACTTCTCGCCCGATTCCGGCAACCACCGCCGATTAATACTACCGAGCTCCAACACCAATGGAAAGCTAACATCTCGAGGTTTCTAACCGTGTGTCCTGATAGTCAATATTCAACCTTTAAGGTCTCCGAGCAATTAATTCTTCAAAGGACCAAAAGCTGAAATTCAGATTTTGGACAGCTTATCTTCTTTGTCGGATTCCAGCCACCACCGCCGGCGACTGCTGCTGGAGACCACCACCACTTTAAATCTGACTTCCCAATATTTCTAATCATATGAGCTGATCATTAATACCCTTTGCTAAAGCATCCACGCAGCCCCGATTATGCTGATAATATGAATTGGGTATTTCACCCAAGAATCAATATATAGAGAGAGAGAGAGAAGAGAGGAAGATAGAGAGAAAGAGAGAGATGATGAGAGAGAGACGGTTATTGGAGAAATACAACAAAAGTCAGTGGTTCTATAAGTTAGGATGGTGCCGGGTTGAACACTTCACGAACGAATATATGGTGTTGGACTGACTGTGTAATTGTTATTAACTTAGTTTAATCTCATGATTAAATTTAGGGATTAATATATGAGATTGAATATTTTGTCTTACAATTAGCTGAGTTCTATGTTTCTACTGTAACTTTCAAATATCACGTACCAAGTTTATTGGTTATTCTTAACAGGTAAATGAAGGAAACATGAGAGTCGATATCAGCGGAAGCTTGTTCTAGGGGTGTTTGAACGTGCAATTTTTATGGTTCCTGCTATTATTATGTCTTATTTCAAATAACTAGCAAAGATTATGGTAAGGATATTTACCATTTGGTGAATGGCATTAAATAACCAAAATGTAAATATTTTGTTTTTATTATCAATGCAAATTTTGGTTATGCTCCATATGATTTTATCTTTAGTATATTTATTGTTGTCCATATAATGTCATGTCGAAAATAATTATAACGTGAAGAAATAATAGCAAATTAAAATGCTGCAAAAGAAATTAAATAAAAGGTGTATAATTTGCACCAATTGAATGAAATTGCTATTACAAAATTAAATCTATAACATAAACACATTGCTATTACAAAATTAACTGCAACGTTTGGTTAAACACCACAACAAGTGAATAATAGCGTCCGGTTATTAGCCATGAAAGTTAAACTACAGCAATTGAAAAATGCTATGAAAACATATTATAGCGTTTAACCAACGCTAATAAAAATTCAATAATAGCACACAAAAAACGCTATCATAAAGTTCTCTACAATAGCGCTTCACCAACGCTATAAAAACTCCGGAGTCTATTATAGCTCCGGCAGACATAGCGTTAGTAAAAGCGCTATTAAAACCTACGATAGCATTTTTTGAGCGCTATAGATTACGCTTTATCTTGTAGTGTGAGCGAGTGTGTTTGTGCATGTTTGTTGATTTGTATTAATGTCCTAGGATTGTAGTTTGTGTTTTCTTGATCCTTTTTGCGAATGCACTTTTGCGTGAGTACTTTTGTGCATGCTTTTGTACTTTTACATATGTGCGTATATTTTGTAGCGAGTGTTTTGGTGCACGTTTCTTGATGTGCATTCGTGTCCTCGAACTGTAGCACGTATTTTCATGATCGCTTTTGGAATCCAATTTTGACCATGTTCGAACCCGAATTTGGAAATTTGACATTAGACAGGAATTGTAGCCAGCTAAAATAGCTTTCTAATGCCGCTGGAACCAGTTCATTTGGAGTCCGGATGAGAAAGTTATGCTCGACTTCGTGGACACTACCGAAGATGTTGAGGGATCATCTCTTCTAATTTGATTTTATTTTCCTAATTGCAACTCTGTTCTTACTCTTTGATCATTTTTGCTTCATGGACACCTAATTATCAAGTTGTACCTATAAGATACTAAATCCACCAATTAAAACAAAAAAATAAATTAAGCAATAAAAAATCCACGTAAACGTAAACGTTGAGTGTTATTTCTACACTCTCCACTGTATCTTTTGTATTTAGTGTTTTTGCTATTGTTTGGTTATGCGTGTTAAAGTTCTAGTGTTGTATTTCGTGTTTTCAAGATTGTTGTTGCGAATGTACTTTTGCGCATATTTTTTTACATGTACGTTTGTGCATGTCCATTTGAGCGAGTGTGTTTGTGCATGTTTGTTGATTTGTATTAATGTCCTAGGATTGTCGTTTGTGTTTTCGTGATCCTTTTTGCGAATGCACTTTTGCGTGAGTACTTTTGTGCATGCTTATGTACTTTTACATATGTGCGTATATTTTGTAGCGAGTGTTTTGGTGCACGTTTCTTGATGCGCGTTCGTGTCCTCGAACTGTAGCACGTATTTTCATGATCGCTTTTGGAATCTAATTTTGACCATGTTCGAGTCCGAATTTGGAAATTTAACATTAGACAGGAATTGTAGCCAGTTAAAATAGCTTTGTAATGCCGCCGGAACTAGTTGATTTGGAGTCCGAATAAGAAAGTTATGCTCGACTTCGTGGACACTACCGAAGATGTTGAGGGATCATCTCTTTTAATTTGATTTTATTTTCCTAATTGCAACTCTTTTCTTACTCTTTGATCATTCTTGCTTCATGGACACCTAATTATCAATTTGTTCCTATTAGATAGTAAATCCAGAAATTAAAACAAAAATATAAATTAATCCACAAAAAAATCCACGTAAACGTAAACGTTGAGTGTTATTTCTACACTCCACTGCATGTTTTGTATTTAGTGTTTTTGCTATTGTTTGGTTATGCGTATTAAAGTCCTAGTGTTCAATTTCGTGTTTTTAAGAACGTTGTTGCGAATGTACTTTTGTGCATATTTTTTTACATGTACGTTTGTGCATGTCCATTTGAGCGAGTGTGTTTGTGCATGTTTGTTGATTTGTATTAATGTCCTAGGATTGTAGTTTGTGTTTTCTTGATCCTTTTTGCGAATGCACTTTTGCGTGAGTACTTTTGTGCATGCTTTTGTACTTTTACTTATGTGCGTATATTTTGTAGCGATTGTTTTGGTGCACATTTCTTGATGCGCATTCGTGTCCTCGAACTATAGCACGTATTTTCATGATTGCTTTTGGAATCCAATTTTGACCATGTTCGAGTCTGAATTTGGAAATATGACATTAGACAGGAATTGTAGCAATCTAAAATAGCTTTCTAAAGCTGCCGGAACCAGTTGATTCGGAGTCCGGATGAGAAAGTTATGCTCGACTTCGTGGACACTACCGAAGATGTTGATGGATCCTCTCTTCTAATTTGATTTTCTTTTCCTAATTGCAACTCTTTTCTTACTCTTTGAGCACTTTTCCTTCATGGACTATTATCAATTTGTACCTATAAGATACTAAATCCACCATTTAAAATAGAAATATAAGTTAATCCATAAAAAAATCCACGTAAACGTAAATGTTGAGTGTTATTCTACACTCCACTGTATCTTTTGTATTTAGTGTTTTTGCTATTGTTTCGTTATGCGTGTTAAAGTCCTAGTGTTGTATTTCGTTTTTTTAAGAACGTTGTTGCGAATGTACTTTTGTGCATATTTTTTTACATGTACAACTGTGCATGTCCATTTGAGCGAGTGTGTTTGTGCCTGTTTGTTGATTTGTATTAATGTCCAAATATTTTAGTTTGTGTTTTCTTGATCCTTTTTGCGAATGCACTTTTGCGTGAGTACTTTTGTGCATGCTTTTGTACTTTTACATATGTGCGTATATTTTGTAGCGAGTGTTTTGGTGCACGTTTCTTGATGCGCATTCGTGTCCTCGATCTGTTTTGGGTAACGGGCACGTGTACGCTGCGGAAAACAAAAAAATTATGTGAATTAAACGAATTTAAAACACATAAACACGTGCCCGATAATTATAACAATTAATTGCGTACCTTTGCGCTTCCAGCGAAATTAAAAACAACATACATTGCGTACCTTTGCGCTTCCAGCGAAATTAAAAACAACATACATTGCGTACCTTTGCGCTTCCAGCGAAATTAAAAGAACAACATGCTTAATTACTTAATCGAAATTAAATCAATTATCATGCTCGCGTTTAAATCAAATAATCATGCTCGCAATAATAAAACCAATTTCATGTAGACACATAAAATCATACAAGTTTCTTATTAAAACGAACATGCATATATTAATTTACACGTAACTGAATCGAATGACAATAGATTCGAAACATTACCTCTTCAAGCGTGAGGTAGGAGCACTAAGCAAAGCTAGATTGCCACGGAAACCAATCCGTGCAATCCGGGGCAACAACGGCGATGATCCGAGCTACGGCGGCGCGTGTGATTCACGTGTTGTCCTTGAAGCATCAATCGAACGAAGACTCGAGAAGATGGCCAGCTGCTCTTCCCACTCCTATTGATCCAACCTGTTTGCTGATCTGAAATTACAGTCTCGCTCCGACTTCAATATCTCCATTGGTATTTACTGGATGGACAGTTCCTTCTGGAATAATGTCGATTTATGAGTCGTGAAGC
>NW_012193041.1:44661-80856 GCF_000504015.1 Erythranthe guttata | reverse complement strand
TTCTTGATCCGCATTCATGTCCTCGAACTGTAGCACGTATTTTCGTGATCGCTTTTGGAATCCAATTTTGACCATGTTCGAGTCCGAATTTGGAAATATGACATTAGACAAGAATTGTAGCCAGCTAAAATAGTTTTCTTATGCCGCCGGAACCAGTTGATTTGGAGTCCCGATGAGAAACTTATGCTCGACTTCGTGGACACTACCGAAGATGTTGAGGGATCCTCTCTTCTAATTTGATTTTATTTCCTAATAGGAACTCTTTTCTTACTCTTTGAACATTTTTGCTTCATGGACACGTAATTATAGATTTGTACCTATAAGATAGTCAATCCACCACTTAAAACAAAAATATAAATTAATCCATAAAAAAATCCACGTAAATGTAAACGTTGAATGTTATTTCTATACTCCACTGTATCTTTTGTATTTAGTGTTTTTGCTATTGTTTGTTTATGCGTGTTAAAGTCCTAGTGTTGTATTTCGTGGTTTTAAGAACGTTGTTGCGAATGTACTTTTGTGCATATTTTTTTACATGTACGTTTGTGCATGTCCATTTGAGCGAGTGTGCTTGTGCATGTTGGTTGATTTGTATTAATGTCCTAGGATTGTAGTTTGTGTTTTCTTGGTCCTTTTTGCGAATGCACTTTTGCGTGAGTACTTTTGTGCATGCTTTTGTACTTTTACTCATGTGCGTATATTTTGTAGCGAGAGTTTTTGTGCACGTTTCTTCATGCGCATTCGTGTCCTCGAACTATAGCACGTATTTTCATGATCGCTTTTGGAATCCAATTTTGACCATGTTCGAGTCCGAATTTGGAAATATGACATTAGACAAGAATTGTAGCCAGCTAAAATAGCTTTCTAATGCCGCCAGAACCAGTTGATTTGGAGTCCGGATGAGAAACTTATGCTCGACTTCGTGGACACTACTGAAGATGTTGAGGGATCCTCTCTTCTAATTTGATTTTATTTCCTAATAGCAACTCTTTTCTTACTCTTTGATCATTTTTGCTTCATGGACACCTAATTATCAATTTGTACCTATAAGATAGTGAAACTACCAATTAAAAAAAATATATAAATTAATCCATAAAAAAATCCACGTAAACGTAAACGTTGAATGTCATTTCTGCACTCCACTGCATGTTTTGTATTTAATGTTTTTGCTATTGTTTGGTTATGCGTGTTAAAGTGCTAGTGTTGTATTTCGTGTTTTTAAGAACGTTGTTGCGAATGTACTTTTGTGCATATTTTTTTACATGTACGTTTGTGTATGTCCATTTGAGCGAGTGTGTTTGTGCATGTTTGTTGATTTGTATTAATGTCCTGGGATTGTAGTTTGTGTTTTCTTGATCCTTTTTGCGAATGCACTTTTGCGTGAGTACTTTTGTGCATGCTTTTGTATTTTTTCTTATGTGCGTATCTTTTGTAGCGAGTGTTTTGGTGCACGTTTCTTCATGCGCATTCGTGTCCTCGAACTGTAGCACGTATTTTCATGATCGCTTTGTGAGTCCAATTTTGACCATGTTCGAGTCCGAATATGGAAATTTGACATAAGACAGGAATTGTAGCCAGCTGAAGTAGCTTTCTAATGCTGCCGGAACTAGTTGATTTGGAGTCCGGATGAGAAAGTTATGCTCGACTTCGTGGACACTACCAAAGATGTTGAGGGATCCTCTCTTATCATTTGATTTTATTTTCCTAATTGCAACTCTTTTCTTACTCTTTGATCATTTTTGCTTCATGGACACCTAATTATCAATTTGTACCTATAAGATTAAATCCACTAATTAAAACAAAAATATAAATTAATCCATAAAAAAAATGCACGTAAACGTAAACGTTGAATGTTATTTCTACACTCCACTGTATCTTTTGTATTTAGTGTTATTGCTATTGTTTGGTTATGCGTGTTAAAGTCCTAGTGTTGTATTTTGTGTTTTTAAGAACCTTGTTGCGGAAGTACTTTTGCGCATAATTTTTTACAATGTCAGACAGGCAAGTCCACATTGAGCGAGTGTGTTTGTGCATGTTTGTTGATTTGTATTAATGTCCTAGGATTGTAGTTTGTGTTTTCTTGGTCCTTTTTGCGAATGTACTTTTGCGTGAGTACTTTTGTGCATGCTTTTGTACTTTTACTTATGTGCGTATCTTTTGTAGCGAGTGTTTTTGTGCACGTTTTTTGATGCGCATTCGTGTCCTCGTACTATAGCACGTATTTTCATGATCGCTTTTGGATCAATTTTGACCTGTTCGAGTCCGACTTTGGAAATATGACATTAGACAGGAATTGTAGCCAGATGAAATAGCTTTCTAATGCTGCCGGAACTAGTTGATTTGGAGTCTGGATGAGAAATTTATGCTCGACTTCGTGGACACTACCGAAGATGTTGAGGGATCATCTCTTCTAATTTGATTTTATTTTCCTAATTGCAACTCTTTTCTTACTCTTTGAGCATTTTTGCTTCATGGACACCTAATTATCAATTTGTACCTATAAGATACAAAATCCACAAATTAAAACAAAAATATAAATTAATCCATAAAAAAATCAACGTAAACGTAAACGTTGATTGTTATTTCTACACTCCACTGCATGTTTTGTATTTAGTGTTTTTGCTATTGTTTGGTTATGCGTATTAAAGTCCTATTGTTGTATTTCGTGTTTTTAAGAACGTTGTTGCGAATTTACTTTTGCGCATATTTTTTTTACATGTACGTTTGTGCATGTCCATTTGAGCGAGTGTGTTTGTGCATGTTTGTTGATTTGAATTAATGTCCTAGGATTGTAGTTTTTGTTTTTGTGATCCTTTTTGCGAATGCACTTTTGCGTGAGTACTTTTGTGCATGCTTTTGTACGTTTACTTATGTGCGTATCTTTTCTAGCGAGTGTTTTTGTGCATATTTCTTGATCCGCATTCATGTCCTCGAACTGTAGCACGTATTTTCGTGATCGCTTTTGGAATCCAATTTTGACCATGTTCGAGTCCGAATTTGGAAATATGACATTAGACAGGAATTGTAGCCAGCTAAAATAGTTTTCTTATGCCGCCGGAACCAGTTGATTTGGAGTCCCGATGAGAAACTTATGCTCGACTTCGTAGACACTACCGAAGATGTTGAGGGATCCTCTCTTCTAATTTTATTTTATTTCCTAATAGCAACTCTTTTCTTACTCTTTGAACATTTTTGCTTCATGGACACGTAATTATAGATTTGTACCTATAAGATAGTCAATCCACCACTTAAAACAAAAATATAAATTAATCCATAAAAAAATCCACGTAAACGTAAACGTTGAATGTTATTTCTACACTCCACTGTATCTTTTGTATTTAGTGTTTTTGCTATTGTTTGGTTGTGCGTGTTAAAGTCCTAGTGTTGTATTTCGTGTTTTTAAGAACGTTGTTGCGAATGTACTTTTGTGCATATTTTTTTACATGTACGTTTGAGCATGTCCATTTGAGCGAGTGTGTTTGTGCATGTTGGTTGATTTGTATTAATGTCCTAGGATTGTAGTTTGTGTTTTCTTGGTCCTTTTTTTGCGAATGCACTTTTGCGTGAGTACTTTTGTGCATGCTTTTGTACTTTTACTCATGTGCGTATATTTTGTAGCGAGAGTTTTTGTGCACGTTTCTTCATGCGCATTCGTGTCCTCGAACTATAGCACGTATTTTCATGATCGCTTTTGGAATCCAATTTTGACCATGTTCGAGTCCGAATTTGGAAATATGACATTAGACAAGAATTGTAGCCAGCTAAAATAGCTTTCTAATGCCGCCGGAACCAGTTGATTTGGAGTCCGGATGAGAAACTTATGCTCGACTTCGTGGACACTACCGAAGATGTTGAGGGATCCTCTCTTCTAATTTGAGTTTATTTCCTAATAGCAACTCTTTTCTTACTCTTTGATCATTTTTGCTTCATGGACACCTAATTATCAATTTGTACCTATAAGATAGTGAAACTACCAATTAAAAAAAAAATATAAATTAATCCATAAAAAAATCCACGTAAACGTAAACGTTGAATGTCATTTCTGCACTCCACTGCATGTTTTGTATTTAGTGTTTTTGCTATTGTTTGGTTATGCGTGTTAAAGTGCTAGTGTTGTATTTCGTGTTTTTAAGAACGTTGTTGCGAATGTACTTTTGTGCATATTTTTTTACATGTACGTTTGTGTATGTCCATTTGAGCGAGTGTGTTTGTGCATGTTTGTTGATTTGTATTAATGTCCTGGGATTGTAGTTTGTGTTTTCTTGATCCTTTTTGCGAATGCACTTTTGCGTGAGTACTTTTGTGCATGCTTTTGTATTTTTTCTTATGTGCGTATCTTTTGTAGCGAGTGTTTTGGTGCACGTTTCTTCATGCGCACTCGTGTCCTCAAACTGTAGCACGTATTTTCATGATCGCTTTGTGAGTCCAATTTTGACCATGTTCGAGTCCGAATATGGAAATTTGACATAAGACAGGAATTGTAGCCAGCTGAAGTAGCTTTCTAATGCTGCCGGAACTAGTTGATTTGGAGTCCGGATGAGAAAGTTATGCTCGACTTCGTGGACACTACCGAAGATGTTGAGGGATCCTCTCTTATCATTTGATTTTATTTTCCTAATTGCAACTCTTTTCTTACTCTTTGATCATTTTTGCTTCATGGACACCTAATTATCAATTTGTACCTATAAGATTAAATCCACCAATTAAAACAAAAATACAAATTAATCTATAAAAAAATCCACGTAAACGTAAACGTTGAATGTTATTTCTACACTCCACTGTATCTTTTGTATTTAGTGTTTTTGCTATTGTTTGGTTATGCGTGTTAAAGTCCTAGCGTTGTATTTCGTGTTTTTAAGAACGTTGTTGCGAATGTACTTTTGCGCATATTTTTTTACATGTACGTTTGTTCATGTCCATTTGAGCGAGTGTGTTTGTGCATGCATGTTTGTTGATTTGTATTAATGTCCTAGGATTGTAGTTTGTGTTTTCGTGATCCTTTTTGCGAATGCACTTTTGCGTGAGTACTTTTGTGCATGCTTTTGTACTTTTACTCATGTGCGTATATCTTGTAGCGAGAGTTTTTGAGCACGTTTCTTCATGCGCATTCGTGTCCTCGAACTATAGCACGTGTTTTCATGATCGCTTTTGGAATCCAATTTGACCATGTTCGAGTCCGAATTTGGAAATATGACATTAGACAGGAATCATAGCCAGCTAAAATAGCTTTCTAATGCGCCGGAACCTGTTGATTTGGTGTCCGGATGAGAAACTTATGCTCGACTTCGTAGACACTACCGAAGATGTTGAGGGATCCTCTTTTCTAATTTTATTTTATTTCCTAATAGCAACTCTTTTCTTACTCTTTGATCATTTGTGCTTCATGGACACCTAATTATCAATTTGTGCCTATAAGATAGTAAATCCACCAATTAAAACAAAAATATAAATTAATCCATAAAAAAATCCACGTAAACGTAAACGTTGAATGTTATTTCTACACTCCACTGTATATTTTGTATGTAGTGTTTTTGCTATTGTTTGGTTATGCGTGTTAAAGTCCTAGTGTTGTATTTCGTGTTTTTAAGAACGTTGTTGCGAATGTACTTTTGTGCATATTTTTTTACATGTACGTTTGTGCAGGTCCATTTGAGCGAGTGTGTTTGTGCATGTTTGTTAATTTGTATTAATGTCCTAGGATTGTAGTTTGTGTTTTCTTGATCTTTTTTGCGAATGCACTTTTGCGTGAGTACTTTTGTGCATGCTTTTGTACTTTTACTTATGTGCGTATCTTTTGTAGCGAGTGTTTTTGTGCACGTTTTTTGATGCGCATTCGTGTCCTCATACTATAGCACGTATTTTCATGATCGCTTTTGGAATCCAATTTTGACCATGTTCGAGTCCGAATTTGGAAATATGACATTAGACAGGAATTGTAGCCAGCTAAAATAGCTTTCTAATGCTGCCGGAACTAGTTGATTTGGAGTCCGGATGAGAAATTTATGCTCGACTTCGTGGACACTACCGAAGATGTTGAGGGATCATCTCTTCTAATTTGATTTTATTTTCCTAATTGCAACTCTTTTCTTACTCTTTGTGCATTTTTGCTTAATGGACACCTAATTATCAATTTGTACATATAAGATACTAAATCCACCAATTAAAACATAAATATAAGTTAATCCATAAAAGAATCCACGTAAACGTAAACGTTGAGTGTTATTCTACACTCCACTGTATCTTTTGTATTTAGTGTTTTTGCTATTGTTTGGTTATGCGTGTTAAAGTCCTAGCGTTGTATTTCGTGTTTTTAAGAACGTTGTTGCGAATGTACTTTTGCACATATTTTTTTACATGTACAATTGTGCATGTCCATTTGAGCGAGTGTGTTTGTGCATGTTTGTTGATTTGTATTAATGTCCTAGGATTGTAGTTTGTGTTTTCTTGATCCTTTTTGCGAATGCACTTTCGCGTGAGTACTTTTGTGCATGCATTTGTACTTTTACATATGTGCGTATATATTGTAGAGAGTGTTTTGGTGCACGTTTTCTTGATGCACATTCGTGTCCTCGAACTGTAGCACGTATTTTCATGATCGCTTTTGGAATCCAATTTTGACCATGTTCGAGTCCGAATTTGGAAATTTGACATTAGACAGGAATTGTAGCCAGCTAAAATAGCTTTCTAATGCTGCCTGAACCAGTTGATTTGGAGTGCGGATGAGAAAGTTATGCTCGACTTCGTGGACACTACCGAAGATGTGTTGGGGATCGTGCATGTATACGCAGCGGAATTTAAAAAATTTATATCGAACTAGTTTCGATTACATGCATAAACTAATCACATAGTCAACGTACCTTAACGCTTCCGCCATACATATGGTAAATTTTCGATTTAATTGAAAATACGTATAATCGAAAATCACGAAACATGCTTATACATCATTTAATGAAATCGAAACACATAATCGCATATTACTCATAGTCATAAATTGCAATTCATACAAACATGTTCGAATTAATCTACGACAGTTTCGATTTGTTTACCTCTTGTAGCGTGAGATTTCAACGAATCGAAATCAAGAACCAATCACGTACAAGCTGCGATTACCAATCCTCGGGGCTGCAGGAACACCACCGAACGGCAGCTGGTCCGTAGGTGGAGCGACGGCGGCGCGTGCGTGACAACGGCGGCAGCGCGTGGGCGGTGCAGCGGCGCGTGCGGCGGTGTGGCAATTCCATCGGGGCAGCAGCTCCTCTCCAATTAGGTTTCACCTCGAATAAACGGATCTCCCCCTACTGTAGCACTAGATACAAAGGGTTTAGATAACAAGGGAATACGATAGAGAAAGGAGAGGGAAAAACCGGCGGATTCCGGCGGCGGACGGCGGTGGTGCGGCGGTGCAGCAACGGCCGAGAGGGAGGACGGCTAGGGCTTGAGCGGCTAGGGTTTTGTTGTGTAAAAAACTGATCTCAAACTCTTGTTTGAGGTCTATTTATACCTAGGGTTTTCAACCCTAGCGGGCTTAAGTCATTGGGCTTGACCCACTGATGCATTAAGCCCATTCCCTCGTCGGCCTCGTTTCTAATAAACGATCGTCCACAAAATTATAACAAAATTATATTTGTGACGAGCTCAAAGTCCTCGTCGATACGAGTGCCTCTTCGAAATTTCCAATTTCCAAAATTGGAAACTTCCACTTTAGTGGACTTGCTAAATCGGGAAACTTCCCAATTTAGAAAGTTCACTAAATTCCGCATTTCTCTTTCTCCACGTTTATTCCGACTCGTAATCCACAATCACGAATCTTGGACTCAATCATATTGACCTCCAACTTTGCAAAGATTAACATATTAATCTATGCTCATTGTTATCAAGGATCCATGTTACACGAGAAGTGTGACCCTCAATGGTTCAGGTGTATGCTAGCCGTGGGCTCACAACTCTTTGTGATTCGAACAACACATTGTTCTTATACGAACTCCTCCCAAGAGTCTCGATTAGGGTAAAACTCATTTTACCTAATCCCGATCAAATCGGTGCCCAACGAATCAAGATTGGCGTCTAGCAACTACGCATCATGATTCCCTAGATACAAATGAAGTGCCTGCAAGAACCTTATGATATAGTTAGCGTACAGTACGATCCCTTCGTAGCACATGTCCCGATTGAACTAGAGGCATTGGTTCACCGAGACCTCTTATAAAGTTCAATAACCGTGCGAACGTTCTAGGTATTATAAATCCGTTCGTGTGCGACTTAGGGAAACACATTTCCCTAATCACCCCACTATCAACTCTGGCCAGAGATTCCATGGATTATAAACCGTCAGAACACACAGGACATCCATGACTACTCAAGCGCTCGAATCCCCTACTACAATGCACAGACTTCACACTAGATTTCGGATTGCACGAACGTTGGCCCTTGGAGTGGTTCGCGGTGGGACTCAGGGACAGGTCACGATACAATCGGTCCTCTAGTGAAGTCACGGTGATGTCTGGGTCTTAAGGACTAATGGTGTACAACTATATCTTAGAAACCTATTACTCGATGAATGAGAACCACTTATAGATTTCTAGGGCGAGGGAGTTCAGTGAACTCATCCAGTATGAGCACCCACTCAAGTATGCCGATGTCACAACACCGAGGACTGATGAGACGCAGTACACATACACTAAGTGCTAGTCTCAAAAGGGAAAGGCCCGGTATCCTCATTATTGGCGTAACCCATCGACTAGGAACAAGGTTTAACAGTTACATTACATTGCTGAGTTATCTCACGATTCTACTAGATCAACTCACAGTAATAGAGTAACTCGTTAGGACTATATCTATGCTGCTTGCATGGGATAACAGATATAGAATGCCAAATATGATATTTTATTATTACGAACGAAAAACGATTGTTTTATTACAAAGAAAAGAGAAAGACCACAGCCACAAGTTGGCTTGCCGGTCACTTACTCTAACAATCTCCCACTTGACCTAAAGCCAACTACTCATAATTCTAAGTCCCATCGACTCTCGATGTTTCTCGTGGACTGATCCTGACAATGGCTTGGTGAAGGGATCTGCAATATTGTCCTCAGAGGTGACTCTGTCTAGTTTGACTTCACCTCTCTCTATGATCTCTCGGATCACATGGTATTTTCTCAACACGTGCTTCGACTTCTGATGAGCTCTTGGTTCCTTAGCTTGTGCTACGGCTCCGTTGTTATCGCAGTACAGCCGTACTGGATCGCTAGCGTTCGGAAATACACCCAACTCTTGGATGAATTTCCTAATCCATGACCCTTCCTTTGAAGCATCTGATGCTGCAATATATTCAGCCTCGGTGGTGGAATCAGCCGTCGTGCCTTGTTTGGAACTCTTCCAACACACGGCACCCCCGTTGACTTTGAATATATACCCCGAGTTTGACTTTGAGTCATCCACGTCCGATTGAAAACTAGAATCCGTGAAGCCTTCTATTTTCAACTCGGTATCCCCATAGACCAAAAACAAATCTCGAGTTCTTCGCAAGTACTTGAGAATGTCCTTCACAGCCTTCCAATGGGCTGGGCCGGGGTCGGACTGATATCTGCTTGTGACGCTCACAGCATACGCAATATCAGGTCGTGTACACAGCATGCCATACATTATGCTTCCTATAGCGGATGCATAAGGTGTCCTTTTCATCTCCTCGATTTCCATTTGCGTTTGAGGACGCATGGATTTCGAGAGACGAACCCCATGGGACATTGGCAAGAATCCCTTCTTGGATTCTTCCATGCTAAACCGTTTAAGAACGGTGTCTATGTACATGGATTGAGACAAGCCAAGCAATCTCCTCGATCTATCTCTACAGATCCGTATTCCCAATACGTAGGATGCTTCTCCCAAATCCTTCATCGAGAAACGTGTGGATAACCATACTTTAGTCGACTGCAACATCCCTACATCATTCCCAATGAGTAGTATGTCATCAACATAAAGTACAAGAAAAGTCACTGCACTCCCACTAACCTTCTTGTAGACACAAGGTTCCTCCGGGTTTTTCACAAATTCAAACTCTTTGATAGTTGTGTCGAACCTTTTGTTCCAACTACGGGATGCTTGTTTCAATCCATAAATGGATCGCTGGAGTTTGCAAACCTTTTGCTCATCTCCAGAAGATATGAAGCCTTCCGGCTGCGCCATGTATATTTCTTCCTCAATGTCCCTATTAAGGAAAGCGGTCTTCACATCCATTTGCCATATCTCGTAGTCATACCACGCAGAAATGGCCAGCAAAATCCTAATGGACTTAAGCATAGCAACTGGAGAGAAGGTTTCCTCATAGTCAACTCCTTGCTTTTGAGTATAACCCTTCGCTACCAATCTAGCCTTGTAGGTCGACACCTTTCCATCTACTCCAATTTTCTTCTTATAGATCCACTTGCAGCCTATGGGAACAATTCCCTCGGGTGGATCTACCAAGGTCCATACCTTGTTGGAGTACATAGAGTCCATTTCGGATTTCATGGCATTAAGCCAATGTCCCTTGTCTGTATCCGATACAGCTTCGTTGAAAGTTCTAGGATCACATCCTTGGTCAACTTCATCAACGAGGAATAACCTATCGGGCGCTCTCCGAACTCTTTCGGATCTACGCAGCGACGGTTCAGGAGGTATGTTAGTGGTTTGTTGAATTGGTTCATTATCTGATTGTTGTGCTTGAACTTCAGATTGTGGTTCTCGAACTTCTTCGAGATCAACTACATTGCCCTTTCTATCCGATAGAAATTCCTTCTCAAGGAACACGGCATTTCTCGAGACGAACACCTTTGCCTCGGAAACATAGTAGAATTCGTATCCCATGGAATCCTCGGGATACCCCACAAAATAGCATAGGTCGGATTTTGTATCCAACTTATCTCCCACTAGCCGCTTCACGTAAGCGGGACAACCCCATATCCTAATATGTTTAAACGTGGGTTTCTTGGAGTGCCAAAGTTCATAAGGTGTGGAGTTAACTGCTTTGGTATTAACCCTATTCAGCAAATACACGGCAGTTAGGAGTGCATGACCCCACAGGTATGCCGGTAGCTCGGTGAACCCCATCATAGATCGAACCATATCTAACAGTGTTCGATTCCGACGTTCGGAAACTCCATTAAGTTGAGGAGTTCCAGGAGGAGTCCATTGAGACAGAATCCCATTCTCTTTAAGATAGTCTATAAACTCAGTACTTAAGTATTCGCCACCACGATCGGATCGTAGTTTCTTAATACGTCTACCGAGTTGGTTTTCTACTTGGTGTCTAAAATCTTTGAACTTTTCAAAAATTTCAGACTTATACTTCATTAAGTACACGAAACGTTGACAAATAAACGATTAACCCGTGGCTCTGATACCACTGTTGGGGATCGTGCATGTATACGCAGCGGAATTTAAAAAAATTATATCGAACTAGTTTCGATTACATGCATAAACTAATCACATAGTCAACGTACCTTAACGCTTCCGCCATACATATGGTAAATTTTCGATTTAATTGAAAATACGTATAATCGAAAATCACGAAACATGCTTATACATCATTTAATGAAATCGAAACACATAATCGCATATTACTCATAGTCATAAATTGCAATTCATACAAACATGTTCGAATTAATCTACGACAGTTTCGATTTGTTTACCTCTTGTAGCGTGAGATTTCAACGAATCGAAATCAAGAACCAATCACGTACAAGCTGCGATTACCAATCCTCGGGGCTGCAGGAACACCACCGAACGGCAGCTGGTCCGTAGGTGGAGCGACGGCGGCGCGTGCGTGACAACGGCGGCGGCGCGTGGGCGGTGCAGCGGCGCGTGCGGCGGTGTGGCAATTCCGTCGGGGCAGCAGCTCCTCTCCAATTAGGTTTCACCTCGAATAAACGGATCTCCCCCTACTGTAGCACTAGATACAAAGGGGTTAGATAACAAGGGAATACGATAGAGAAAGGAGAGGGAAAAACCGGCGGATTGCGGCGGCGGACGGCGGTGGTGCGGCGGTGCAGCAACGGCCGAGAGGGAGGACGGCTAGGGCTTGAGCGGCTAGGGTTTTGTTGTGTAAAAAACTGATCTCAAACTCTTGTTTGAGGTCTATTTATACCTAGGGTTTTCAACCCTAGCGGGCTTAAGTCATTGGGCTTGACCCACTGATGCATTAAGCCCATTCCCTCGTCGGCCTCGTTTCTAATAAACGATCGTCCACAAAATTATAACAAAATTATATTTGTGACGAGCTCAAAGTCCTCGTCGATACGAGTGCCTCTTCGAAATTTCCAATTTCCAAAATTGGAAACTTCCACTTTAGTGGACTTGCTAAATCGGGAAACTTCCCAATTTAGAAAGTTCACTAAATTCCGCATTTCTCTTTCTCCACGTTTATTCCGACTCGTAATCCACAATCACGAATCTTGGACTCAATCATATTGACCTCCAACTTTGCAAGGATTAACATATTAATCTATGCTCATTGTTATCAAGGATCCATGTTACACGAGAAGTGTGACCCTCAATGGTTCAGGTGTATGCTAGCCGTGGGCTCACAACTCTTTGTGATTCGAACAACACATTGTTCTTATACGAACTCCTCCCAAGAGTCTCGATTAGGGTAAAACTCATTTTACCTAATCCCGATCAAATCGGTGCCCAACGAATCAAGATTGGCGTCTAGCAACTACGCATCATGATTCCCTAGATACAAATGAAGTGCCTGCAAGAACCTTATGATATAGTTAGCGTACAGTACGATCCTTTCGTAGCACATATCCCGATTGAACTAGAGGCATTGGTTCACCGAGACCTCTTATAAAGTTCAATAACCGTGCGAACGTTCTAGGTATTATAAATCCGTTCGTGTGCGACTTAGGGAAACACATTTCCCTAATCACCCCACTATCAACTCTGGCCAGAGATTCCATGGATTATAAACCGTCAGAACACACAGGACATCCATGACTACTCAAGCGCTCGAATCCCCTACTACAATACACAGACTTCACACTAGATTTCGGATTGCACGAACGTTGGCCCTTGGTGCGGTCCGCGGTGGGACTCAGGGACAGGTCACGATACAATCGGTCCTCTAGTGAAGTCACGGTGATGTCTGGGTCTTAAGGACTTATGGTGTACAACTATATCTTAGAAACCTATTACTCGATGAATGAGAACCACTTATAGATTTCTAGGGCGAGGGAGTTCAGTGAACTCATCCAGTATGAGCACCCACTCAAGTATGCCGATGTCACAACACCGAGGACTGATGAGACGCAGTACACATACACTAAGTGCTAGTCTCAAAAGGGAAAGGCCGGTATCCTCATTATTGGCGTAACCCATCGACTAGGAACAAGGTTTAACAGTTACATTACATTGCTGAGTTATCTCACGATTCTACTAGATCAACTCATAGTAATAGAGTAACTCGTTAGGACTATATCTATGCTGCTTGCATGGGATAACAGATATAGAATGCCAAATATGATATTTTATTATTACGAACGAAAAACGATTGTTTTATTACAAAGAAAAGAGAAAGACCACAGCCACAAGTTGGCTTGCCGGTCACTTACTCTAACAAGATGTTGGGCGATCCTCTCTTCTAATTTGATTTTATTTTCCTAATTGCAACTCTTTTCTTACTCTTTGATCATTTTTGCTTCATGGACACCTAATTGTCAATTTGTACCTATAAGATTAAATCCACCAATTAAAACAAAAATATAAATTAATCCATAAAAAAATCCACGTAAACGTAAACGTTGAATGTTATTTCTACACTCCACTGTATCTTTTGTATTTAGTGTTTTTGCTATTGTTTGGTTATGCGTGTTAAAGTCCTAGCGTTGTATTTCGTGTTTTTAAGAACGTTGTTGCGAATGTACTTTTGCGCATATTTATTTTACATGTACGTTTGTGCATGTCCATTTGAGCGAGTGTGTTTGTGCATGTTTGTTTACTTGTATTAATGTCCGAGGATTGTAGTTTTTGTTTTCTTGATCCTTTTTGCGAATGCACTTTTGCGTGAGTACTTTTGTGCATGCTTTTGTACTGTTACATATGTGTGTATATTTTGTAGCGAGTGTGTTGGTGCACGTTTCTTGATGCGCATTCAAGTCCTCGAACTGTAGCACATATTTTCATGATCGCTTTTGGAATCCAATTTTGACCATTTTCGAGTCCGAATTTGGAAATTTTACATTAGACACGAATTGTAGCCAGCTAAAATAGCTTTCTAATGCTGCGGAACCAGTTGATTTGGAGTGCGGATGAGAAAGTTATGCTCGACATCGTGGACACTACCGAAGATGTTGAGGGATCATCTGTTCTAATTTTATTTTATTTTCCTAATTGCAACTCTTTTCTTACTCTTTGAGCATTTTTGCTTCATGGACACCTAATTATCAATTTGTACCAATAAGATACTAAATCCACCAATTAAAACATAAATATAAGTTAATCCATAAAATAATCCACGTAAACGTAAACGTTGAGTGTTATTCTACACTCCACTGTATCTTTTGTATTTAGTGTTTTTGCTATTGTTTGGTTATGCGTGTTAAAGTCCTAGTGTTGTATTTCGTGTTTTTAAGAACGTTGTTGCGAATGTACTTTTGCGCATATTTTTTAACATGTTCGTTTGTGCATGTCCATTTGAGCGAGTGTGTTTGTGCATGTTTGTTGATTTGTATTAATGTCCTAGGATTGTAGTTTTTGTTTTCTTGATCGTTTTTGCGAATGCACTTTTGCGTGAGTACTTTTGTGCATGCTTTTGTACTGTTACATATGTGCGTATATTTTGTAGCGAGTGTTTTGGTGCACGTTTCTTGATGCGCATTCGTGTCCTCGAACTGTAGCACGTATTTTCATGATCGCTTTTGGAATCCAATTTTGACCATGTTCGAGTCCGAATTTGGAAATTTTACCTTAGACATGAATTGTAGCCAGCTAAAATAGCTTTCTAATGCTGCCGGAACCAGTTGATTTGGAGTGCGGATGAGAAAGTTATGCTCGACTTCGTGGACACTACCGAAGATGTTGGGGGATCCTCTCTTCTAATTTGATTTTATTTTCCTAATTGCAACTCTTTTCTTACTCTTTGATCATTTTTGCTTCATGGACACCTAATTATCAATTTGTACCTATAAGATTTAATCCACCAATTAAAACAAAAATATAAATTAATCCATAAAAAAATCCACGTAAATGTAAACGTTGAATGTTATTTCTACACTCCAATGTATCTTTTGTATTTAGTGTTTTTGCAATTGTTTGGTTATGCGTGTTAAAGTCCTAGTGTTGTATTTCGTGTTTTTAAGAACGTTGTTGCGAATGTACTTTTGCGCATATTTTTTTACATGTACGTTTGTGCATGTCCATTTGAGCGAGTGTGTTTGTGCATGTTTGTTGATTAGTATTAATGTCCGAGGATTGTAGTTTTTGTTTTCTTGATCCTTTTTGCGAATGCACTTTTGCGTGAATACTTTTGTGCATGCTTTTGTACTTTTACATATGTGCGTATATTTTGTAGCGAGTGTTTTGGTGCACGTTTCTTGATGCGCATTCGTGTCCTCGAACTGTAGCCCATATTTTCATGGTCGGTTTTGGAATCCAATTTTTACCATGTTCGAGTCCGAATTTGGAAATTTTACATTAGACAGGAATTTTAGCCAGCTAAAATAGCTTTCTAATAATTAAATAATTAAATAAAATAAACAAATGATAATCCTAAGCCTAGCCTAACCCCTATTAAGACCAATCCTACACTCCATCTCAAGCATGCCTATTTAGAAGGCCAAGAGTCCCCTTCTGTCCCCTTCATTTCGGCTGCATCAAACCCCCTCTCTCTCCCTTGTTTCCTTCCTTCTTCAAGCCACCATTGCCATCAGCTCCACCAAGCTCGAACCCCTCCCTAAATCAACAAGATTTTTCTCAAGCCAAAGATGAGAATTCCCTATCTCACCCTTGCCCTTGAATACTCCAAGAACACTATAAATACATGGTGCCCCTTCACTAGTGAAAACACTTCTCACCTTGAAATCTATACCGTGTCCTTCCATATCAAAGTAGCTTGGTTAAATGTCAATGCTTGAAGAGGTAAGAGCTACCATTCGAAGTTCTCAAACCCTTCTTTCTTCTTCATTCTTTTTCTTCCTCTAACTCTCGGTTTTTCTTTGAAGGTTCCCTAGAACCTTCCCCTTTTCAGCTAGCTTTTATTTCTTTATATTTTTGAGGTAAGGAATCGAAATCCTTGCTGCAAATGGAGGTATCAAGTATCAAGAACAAAATTTCGAAATTAATTAAAAGACACCCCTAATTCTTGTTTTATGTTGTTCTTGAATTTAATGTTTCCCTTTGTGTTAGTTTATATGATTTATGTTATTGCATGTATGATCAGAGGTCTTAAATGGTAGATTTGAGTTGATAGTTTTCAAGGAAATTTCAGTTATTTCGAAAATTGTGAAGAAAATTAAAATTGGGAAAAGTTTTGGGGTTGCATGTGTAAATCTGCATGCTTTTGGGCCAGATCTGTAATTTTGGATAAGTCAGACTCATATGAGTTTTCAAAATTGGTTTTTGACATTTATTGAACGGAAATTTCAGATTTAAGAAAATTTTGTAAGAAAAGGTAATTTTTGAACTTCTAGTGGTCTTGCATGTATAGATCTAAAGGTTTTTAGGGTGAAAAATAGAATTTTCGAAGTTGTTGCATAAATCAAGTTTTTAGTTTCGTTCTTCTGCATATATTGAACAAAGATTTCGGATTTTTGGGGGTTGTTTATGAAGAAATGAAATTTGAAATTTTAGTACGGATGCATGTGTAATCCGAAAGATTATTGGGGCAAATCTGCAATTTTGAGAAGTTAATTTCGAATGGCTTTCCAAATCTGTTTTTCAGCACTTGGTAAAAGACAATTTCAATTTCTAAGAAGTTTTGTAAGAAAAAGGATTTTTGGGAATTTCTAAGGGTCATGCATGTATAGATCTAGAGAGTCTAGGGTGAAAAATGTAATTTTCGAAAAATCTGCATAAATAACTTCTAACTGGATTTTTCTGCAATTATTGAAACTTCAGATGTATTAAGGGTTGATTTCATGAAAATATGAATTAGGAACTTTTAGCTTAATTGCATGTGTGAGTTTTGAAACTTTTGGGGTCAAAACTGTAATTTCCAGAGATTTAGGGGCATTGTACTGAATACCCGAAATCTTCTAAGTTAATATGTTTCTTGATCCTAAATTTGCTAGTAAAGAGATTTTGGGATTTAGTAGCTTAAAGAGGATATAGGAATTAAATGAACCTTTACTAGCCTTGTGGGGAATTTTGGTTATATGTGAGTAAACATTCATGAATGCAGAATTCGATGTGTGATATATTGTGTGTTATGTGGTTGTTTGTCACTTGATTGATATTTGTGATGTTTTGTGGTGGTTTTAAATTTCTTATGGGTTATTGTGGAATATTGATACCTTTATGTACTCAACCGGAATTCTAAATTCTTCGACCATGCCACTTTTGAAATTAAATAAAATAAATTGGGGAGATTAATGAAATACTTAGAAAGGATGAGAAAGGATACGGGGGGCCGGTATTCCAACCATAGATATTCTCCGTTTGCAGGTATTAGTGCTACTCACTCCACCGGATTGGACTAGTCGACGGTTCGAGAAGCCGACTCCGGGTTTTTGGCTCGTATGGAGGATCTACTTATCATGCTTGTAGTACTATCTTTTGTGTATATTGTCCTTAGGACAATTACTATTTCAGTAGTAGCTCATGTGTATTATTATCCGTGGTAGAGGAGGCTTAATCCTCCGAATGTGGGCCCCTTTTTGTTAAACTATGGTCCATTACGTAGAATTAATATGTTGTTTTGGATTATGGACTCTAACCCTTTTGTTACTATGTTTTATCAAGGTGACACCACTTATAGTCTATATTATGGATTAATCGAGCAGTTAGATATATGCTCCTCCATCCCACTAAATCACTTCGCCGAAAATTTTTCCAAAGCCAAACCCGTCTTAAAGTCTTAGGTCCTTAGAAAAAAAAAATAAAACAAAAAAAAAAAATTAAAAAATCGGCTCGCTAATCCTTGGAGTCTACCCATATATCTAAACCCTTATATAACACACTTAAAGCTTCCGTGCATGGCAAACCCTCTCAGTTTGCTATACGATTACTAGGGGGTGTCACAGACATGGTATTAGAGCAAAATTTGTAGAAACTTTATACGAGCACCGAACCGGAATTCGGAACCCTCGAAGCGTGAAGACTCGGTCTGTCCGGTAATTATGTGCTTACTTGTGTTTTATATTTTTCTATTTGATCTAAAATTTTTGCAACACACACTAAGAAATGACATGAAGACCATCTCGGAACACCGCCGCCACTAATAATCTCCCAGACACCGCTAACGTTATTCTCGGTCTCTCCAACCTCATCCGTGAGCAAGCGCAAAATCATCGCGATCAAATTCAACAACTCCTTCAAAGCCGACAAACCCTACCTACACCTCAACCAAATCCCCAAAGCCTATACGAGCGTTTTCTTCGCATGAAACCCTCTGAGTTTCACGGTGATCCCGACCCGGTCGTAGCCGAAGAGTGGATAAAATCCTTGGAAGTAATCTTTGATTACATGCAAATGGATGACCGTGAACGAGTGCACTGTGCCCTCTTTTTACTTCGTAACGAAGCCCGGAACTGGTGGGAGGGAGCTAAGGAAGGTGTCGAACTCGAGAACTTGTCATGGGAGTCATTTAAGGTCCAATTCTTCGAGAAATACTTTTCCAAGGACGTTCGGGCCAAAAAACTCAAGAAATTACATATTCTTGGAACTCCGCCAAGGGGATCTCACCATGACCGAATACGTTCGGTTATTTGAACGAGGATGCTTGTACACCCCATTCATCGCCAAGGACGTTGAGGAAAAGAAAAATCACTTCACAAGGGGTTAACAACCCGAAATTCGAAGGGATATCCACATGTCCGACGCCACTACTTTTCGCCAAATGGTGGACAAGGCACTAACTACTGCTCAAGACGAAAATGAAATTAAGCAAGGGAAGCGACCCCAGCCACCCACACCACGACCATGGAAGGAGGCCAACTTTGGAAATCACAAATTCAAAGGAAAGAAGGTCCAAAGTCCAAACCCTAAACCAGTAGCACCAACGACCAAGCCAACTTGCTCGAACTGCGGAAAGGCTCACTTTGGGATCTGCGTAAAGGATACCGAGTTGTGTTTTCGAATCAAAAAGCCCGGCCATAAGGCGAGAGACTGCCCCAACGCTCAAACTCGAGTTCCAGGCCGCGCGTTTGCCATGACCCGAGAACAAGTGCGTCAAGATCCGACGATGATCGCAGGTACCGTTCTTATTCTTGGAAAACCCGTGTATGCTTTGGTTGATTCTGGCTCTACACATTCCTTTATTTCCACCAATGTGTGTGTACGTCTTGGACTAATACCAACTCAAGTAAGCCACGAATATCGCATCTCTATGCCCTCGGGCGAAGAAATGATCACTGACAAAGTAGTGAAGGATTGTCCTATTCAAATTCAATCCCAACCCATGAGGTTCGATCTCATCATCTTAACAATCAAGAACTTTGACCTCATAATGGGAATGGATTGGTTGACCAAGTTCAAGGCACAAATCAACTGCGCCCTAAAGACCGTAAGCTTTTCTCTCCCAAATCACACCCTCTTAGAGTTTCGATGCGACACCAAGACTCTAATTCCTATAATATCCGCAATCAAAGCCACCAAACTCATCAACAAGGGACATATCGGCTATCTCGTCGACCTTCTGGAGACTAGCTCAAAACCTCAACCGGTGATGTCTGAACTTCCCGTTGTTCAAGAATTTCCCGACGTCTTCCCCGATGACCTACCCGGGCTACCGCCCGATCGCGAAATTGAATTCGAAATTCATCTTATTCCGGGAACAGAACCAATCTCAAAGGCTCCGTACCGTATGGCTCCTCTGGAACTCAAAGAATTGAAAAATCAAGTTCAAGAATTACTCGATAAGGGTTACATCCGCCCCAGTCACTCTCCATAGGGAGCCCCGGTACTATTCGTTAAGAAGAAAGACGGATCTTTCCGCCTTTGCATCGACTATCGAGAGTTGAATAAGGTGACCATAAAGAACAAATATCCTCTACCCCGTATCGACGATCTCTTTGACCAACTCCAAGGGTCATCCGTCTTCTCCAAAATCGACCTTCGGTCAGGTTACCACCAGCTTAAAGTCAAAGAAGCTGATATTCCTAAGACAGCTTTCCGAACTAGATACGGCCACTACGAATTCGTAGTAATGCCGTTTGGTTTGACCAACGCCCCCGCCGCTTTTATGGATCTTATGAACCGAGTTTTTCATCAGTACCTCGACAAGTTTGTCATTGTCTTCATCGATGATATTCTTATATACTCCAAAACCCAAGAAGAACATACCTCCCAATTACGAATAGTACTCCAAACACTCCGAGAGCATCAACTCTACGCCAAGTTCAGTAAATGTGAATTTTGGCTATCCCGAGTCACTTTCCTTGGCCACATCATCTCTGCCAAAGGACTTTCCGTCGACCCCGGCAAAATAGACGCAATCTCAACCTGGCCCACTCCAAAGAATGTAAGGGAGATACGAAGTTTCCTTGGCTTAGCCGGATACTATCGCAAATTCGTTCAAGATTTTTCAAAAATCGCATCACCCCTCACTCAACTCACAAAGAAAGGAGTTACTTACCAATGGACCCTAGACCGCGAGGATAGTTTCCAAGAACTAAAGAAGCGTTTGACCACCGCTCCAATTCTTTCACTACCAGACGGATCCGGAGGATTTGTGATTTATAGTGACGCATCAAAGCTCGGACTAGGTGCTGTACTAATGCAAAACGGAAAAGTGATAGCATACGCGTCCCGCCAGCTCAAGGAATACGAGAAGAACTACCCAACTCACGATCTAGAGCTCGCAGCAGTAGTCTTTGCACTTAAAATCTGGCGTCACTACTTATACGGCGATAAGTGCACCGTTTACACAAATCACAAAAGCCTGAAGTATTTCTTCACACCGAAAGAATTAAACATGAGGCAGCGAAGATGGCTCGATCTGGTTAAAGATTATGACTGCGAATTCCTATACCACCCCGGGAAGGCGAATGTTGTGGCAGATGCCCTTAGTCGGAAGTCGATAAACGCCCTAGTAGTTGAATCAGATTTTCAGAACGCGTGAGGACAGCTCAAGATCAAGACCCCCAACTTCGGAAAATTCGCACAAATCTCGAAGCAAACCCTAACTTCCGAGTTTCCAAAGACGGATTTCTCCAATTCCAAAACCGCACTTGCATTCCCGACGATGCCGAAATTAGACGACTCATCTTAGCCGAGGCACATCAGACCACATATACATGTCATCCCGGATCAACCAAAATGTACCAAGACTTGAAGAAACTATATTGGTGGCCGGGAATGAAGAAAGATATCGCTCGATTCGTTGCCCAATGCCTCACCTGCCAACATATCAAGACTGAACACCAACGACCCGGAGGATTACTACAACCAAATCAAATCCCCGAATGGAAATGGGAAGTGATAACAATGGACTTTGTTCAAGGATTCCCAAGGACCCAGCGCGGATCTGACTCTATTTGGGTGATTATCGACCGGCTAACCAAATCGGCCCATTTTCTTCCAATCCGCAAGACGTTTAGCCTAGATAAACTCGCAGAACTCTATATGCGAGAAATCGTTCGACTCCACGGAATTCCGACGGCTATTATTTCGGATCGAGACCCACGGTTCACCTCAAAATTCTGGAAAAGTTTGCAAGGAACTCTTGGAAACAAATTATCTTTCAGCACTGCCTTTCATCCCCAAACCGATGGCCAGTCGGAACGCACGATCAAAACCCTTGAGGACCTACTTCGAGCCTGTATACTCGACTTTGGAGGCGACTGGGAATCTCGGCTACCGTTGATCGAATTTGCGTATAATAATAGCTTCCAATCATCAATCGGAATGGCACCATACGAAGCACTTTACGGACGCAAGTGCCGATCTCCCCTCTACTGGGACGAAGTTGGAGAGAGAAAACTTCTCGGACCCGACCTAGTTCAACAAACGGTGAACCTAGTTCGAGACATCCGAGAAAATATGCGAGTTGCCCAAAACCGACAACAAAGCTACGCTAATAATAGAAGGCGAGATTTGGAATTCGAAGTCGGAGGATTAGTATTCCTAAAAGTAGCCCCTTTTAATGGAATTTTACGATTCGGAAACCGAGGAAAACTATCTCCGCGATATATTGGACCGTTCGAAATACTCGAAAGAATAGGCAGTCGCGCTTACCATCTAGCACTTCCACCTAATCTATCCCGAATCCATAACGTATTCCACGTCTCCATGCTTCGCAAATACATTTCCATCCCCGAACACGTCCTCAAAGCTGAACCTATTGAGCTAAATCCAAACCTTTCATACAAAGAAAAACCCCTCTGAATTCTCGACTCCAAAACCAAGACACTTCGAAACCGCGAGATTCACCTAGTCAAAGTACAGTGGCACAACCAAACCCCCGAAGAAGCTACATGGGAACGCTAATCAGAAATGAGAAGTCTCTATCCCGAATTATTCGGGGCATGTAACAAATTTTGGGGACAAAATTTTTTAAGGGGGGAAGATTGTAACACCCCACGTTTTCAAAACACGATAGTTTCTAAACAATAATCTCTAGCCACTTAAATACTAAAAATAGGGCTATACATGAATTATTATGTGCCGGATTATTAGATATCGAATTTTATACGTGACCTTATGTGCATGTGTTTACGGGCGAATTATACATGCATGCTAGGACTTAGCATAATTTCCATAATACATAATATATATGTATGTATATGTGCCGTATATGTGTGTATTTTAGGGGAGGATTATTAAATAATTATAAAATAAACAAATGATAATCCTAAGCCTAGCCTAACCCATATTAAGACCAATCCTACACTCCATCTCAAGCATGCCTATTTAGAAGGCCAAGAGTCCCCTTCTGTCCCCCTCATTTCGGCTGCATCAAACCCCCTCTCTCTCCCTTGTTTCCTTCCTTCTTCAAGCCACCATTGCCATCAGCTCCACCAAGCTCGAACCCCTCCCTAAATCAACAAGATTTTTCTCAAGCCAAAGATGAGAATTCCCTATCTCACCCTTGCCCTTGAATACTCCAAGAACACTATAAATACATGGTGCCCCTTCACTAGTGAAAACACTTCTCACCTTGAAATCTATACCGTGTCCTTCCATATCAAAGTAGCTTGGTTTAATGTCAATGCTTGAAGAGGTAAGAGCTACCATTCGAAGTTCTCAAACCCTTCTTTCTTCTTCATTCTTTTTCTTCCTCTAACTCTCGGTTTTTCTTTGAAGGTTCCTTAGAACCTTCCCCTTTTCAGCTAGCTTTTATTTCTTTATATTTTTGAGGTAAGGAATCGAAATCCTTGCTGCAAATGGAGGTATCAAGTATCAAGAACAAAATTTCGAAATTAATTAAAAGACACCCCTAATTCTTGTTTTATGTTGTTCTTGCATTTAATGTTTCCCTTTGTGTTAGTTTATATGATTTATGTTATTGCATGTATGATCAGAGGTCTTAAATACTAGATTTGAGTTGATGGTTTTCAAGGAAATTTCAGTTATTTCGAAAATTGTGAAAAAAATTAAAATTGGGAAAAGTTTTGGGGTTGCATGTGTAAATCTGCATACTTTTGGGCCAGATCTGTAATTTTGGAGAAGTCAGACTCATATGAGTTTTCAAAATTGGTTTTTGACATTTATTGAACGGAAATTTCAGATTTAAGAAAATTTTGTAAGAAAAGGTAATTTTTGAACTTCTAGGGGTCTTGCATGTATAAATCTAAAGGTTTTTAGGGTGAAAAATAGAATTTTCGAAGTTGTTGCATAAATCAAGTTTTTAGTTTCGTTCTTCTGCATATATTGAACAAAGATTTCGGATTTTTGGGGGTTGTTTATGAAGAAATGAAATTTGAAATTTTAGTACGGATGCATGTGTAATCCGAAAGATTTTTGGGGCAAATCTGCAATTTTGAGAAGTTAATTTCGAATTGCTTTCCAAATCTGTTTTTCAGCACTTGGTAAAAGAAAATTTGAATTTCTAAGAAGTTTTGTAAGAAAAAGTATTTTTGGGAATTTCTAAGGGTCATGCATGTATAGATCTAGAGAGTCTAGGGCGAAAAATGTAATTTTCGAAAAATCTGCAAAAATAACTTCTAACTGGATTTTTCTGCAATTATTGAAACTTCAGATGTATTAAGGGTTGATTTCATGAAAATATGAATTAGGAACTTTTAGCTTAATTGCATGTGTGAGTTTTTAAACTTTTGGGGTCAAAACTGTAATTTCCAGTGATTTAGGGGCATTGTACTGAATACCCGAAATCTTCTAAGTTAATATGTTTCTTGATCCTATATTTGCTAGTAAAGAGATTTTGGGATTTAGTAGCTTAAGGAGGATATAGGAATTAAATGAACCTTTACTAGCCTTGTGGGGAATTTTGGTTATATGTGAGTAAACATTCATGAATGCATAATTCGATGTGTGATTTATTGTGTGTTATGTGGTTATTTGTCACTTGATTGATATTTGTGATGTTTTGTGGTGGTTTTAAATTTCTTATGGGTTATTGTGGAATATTGATACCTTTATGTACTCAACCGGAATTCTAAATTCTTCGACCATGCCACTTTTGAAATTAAATAAAATAAATTGGGGAGATTAATGAAATACTTAGAAAGGATGAGAAAGGATACGGGGGGCCGGTATTCCAACCATAGATACTACAGTTGGGTGGTTTGATTCCACCAAAAACGGGCTCAGAATAAACTTCTTATTTTCTAAGTAAAGAAGTTAATTTCTCATCGGATCCGATAAAATGAAAAAGCTTTCTTACGTACACGAATTTTGAATGCTAGAAATGTGCATTATATTTAACTTCATTTCATTTGTGTGGCTAGAACATAATATGTGTAGTACGACTATATTTTCAAGTCTCGGTATCTTTCGAGACCCTTACTGAGCTTTGTTAGCTCATATAGATATTCTCCGTTTGCAGGTATTAGTGCTACTCACTCCACCGGATTGGACTAGTCGACGGTTCGAGAAGCCGACTCCAGGTTTTTGGCTCGTATGGAGGATCTACTTATAATGCTTGTAGTACTATCTTTTGTGTATATTGTCCTTAGGACAATTACTATTTCAGTAGTAGCTAATGTGTATTATTATCCGTGGTAGAGGAGGTTTAATCCTCCGAATGTGGGCCCCTTTTTGTTAAACTATGGTCCATTACGTAGAATTAATATGTTGTTTTGGATTATGGACTCTAACCCTTTTGTTACTATGTTTTATCAAGGTGACACCACTTATAGTCTATATTATGGATTAATCGAGCAGTTAGATATATGCTCCTCCATCCTACTAAATCACTTCGCCGAAAATTTTTCAAAAGCCAAACCCGTCTTTAAGTTTTAGGTCATTAGAAAAAAAAAATAAAAAAAAAAAAAAAAAAAAATATCGGCTCGCTAATCCTTGGAGTCTACCCATATATCTAAACCCTTATATAACACACTTAAAGCTTCCGTGCATGGAAAACCCTCTCGGTTTGTTATACGATTACTAGGGGGTGTCACAGACATGGTATTAGAGCAAAATTTGTAGAAACTTAATACGAGCACCGAACCGGAATTCGAAACCCTCGAAGCGTGAAGACTCGGTCTGTCCGGTAATTATGTGCTTACTTGTGTTATATATTTTTCTATTTGATCTAAAATTATTTCAACACACACTAAGACATGACAGGAAGACCATCTCGGAACACCGCCGCCACAAATAATCTCCCAGACACCGCTAACGTTATTCTCGGTCTCTCCAACCTCATCCGTGAGCAAGCGCAAAATCATCGCGATCAAATTCAACAACTCCTTCAAAGCCGACAAACCCCACCTACACCTCAACCAAATCCCCAAAGCCTATACGAGCGTTTTCTTCGCATGAAACCCTCTGAGTTTCACGGTGATCCCGACCCGGTCGTAGCCGAAGAGTGGATAAAATCCTTGGAAGTAATCTTTGATTACATGCAAATGGATGACCGTGAACGAGTGCACTTTTTACTTCGTAACGAAGCCCGTAACTGGTGGGAGGGAGCTAAGGAAGGGGTCGAACTCGAGAACTTGTCATGGGAGTCATTTAAGGTCCAATTCTTCGAGAAATACTTTTCCAAGGACGTTCGGGCCAAAAAACTCAAGAAATTACATATTCTTGGAACTCCGCCAAGGGGATCTCACCATGACCGAATACGTTCGGTTATTTGAACGAGGATGCTTGTACACCCCATTCATCGCCAAGGACGTTGAGGAAAAGAAAAATGACTTCACAAGGGGTTAACAACCCGAAATTCGAAGGGATATCCACATGTCCGACGCCACTACTTTTCGCCAAATGGTGGACAAGGCTATAACTGCTGCTCAAGACGAAAATGAAATTAAGCAAGGGAAGCGACCCCAGCCACCCACACCACGACCATGGAAGGAGGCCAACTTTGGAAATCACAAATTCAAAGGAAAGAAGGTCCAAAGTCCAAACCCTAAACCAGTAGCACCAACGACCAAGCCAACTTGCTCGAACTGCGGAAAGGCTCACTTTGGGATCTGCGTAAAGGATACCGAGTTGTGTTTTCGATGCAAAAAGCCCGGCCATAAGGCGAGAGACTGCCCCAACGCTCAAACTCGAGTTCCAGGCCGCGCGTTTGCCATGACCCGAGAACAAGTGCGTCAAGATCCGACGATGATCGCAGGTACCGTTCTTATTCTTGGAGAACCCGTGTATGCTTTGGTTGATTCTGGCTCTACACATTCCTTTATTTCCACCAATGTGTGTGTACGTCTTGGACTAATACCAACTCAAGTAAGCCACGAATATCGCATCTCTATGCCCTCGGGCGAAGAAATGATCACTGACAAAGTAGTGAAGGATTGTCCTATTCAAATTCAATCCCAACCCATGAGGTTCGATCTCATCATCTTAACAATCAAGAACTTTGACCTCATAATGGGAATGGATTGGTTGACCAAGTTCAAGGCACAAATCAACTGCGCCCTAAAGACCGTAAGCTTTTCTCTCCCAAATCACACCCTCTTAGAGTTTCGAAGCGACACCAAGACTCTAATTCCTATAATATCCGCAATCAAAGCCACCAAACTCATCAACAAGGGACATATCGGCTATCTCGTCGACCTTCTGGAGACTAGCTCAAAACCTCAACCGGTGATGTCTGAACTTCCCGTTGTTCAAGAATTTCCCGACGTCATCCTTGATGACCTACCCGGGCTACCGCCCGATCGCGAAATTGAATTCGAAATTCATCTTATTCCGGGAACAGAACCAATCTCAAAGGCTCCGTACCGTATGGCTCCTGTGGAACTCAAAGAATTGAAAAATCAAGTTCAAGAATTACTCGATAAGGGTTACATCCGCCCCAGTCACTCCCCATGGGGAGCCCCGGTACTATTCGTTAAGAAGAAAGAGGGATCTTTCCGCCTTTGCATCGACTATCGAGAGCTGAATAAGGTGACCATAAAGAAGAAATATCCTCTACCCCGCATCGACGATTCCTTTGACCAACTCCAAGGGTCATCTATCTTCTCCAAAATCGACCTTCGGTCAGGTTACCACCAGCTTAAAGTCAAAGAAGCTGATATTCCTAAGACTGCTTTCCGAACTCGATACGGCCACTACGAATTCGTAGTAATGCCGTTTGGTTTGACCAACGCCCCCGCCGCTTTTATGGATCTTATGAACCGAGTTTTTCATCAGTACCTCGACAAGTTTGTCATTGTCTTCATCGATGATATTCTTATATACTCCAAAACCCAAGAAGAACATACCTCCCAATTACGAATAGTACTCCAAACACTCCGAGAGCATCAACTCTATGCTAAGTTCAGTAAATGTGAATTTTGGCTATCCCGAGTCACTTTCCTTGGCCACATCATCTCTGCCGAAGGACTTTTCGTCGACCCCGGCAAAATAGACGCAATCTCAACCTGGCCCACTCCAAAGAATGTAAGGGAGATACAAAGTTTCCTTGGCTTAGCCGGATACTATCGCAAATTCGTTCAAGATTTTTCAAAAATCGCATCACCCCTCACTCAACTCACAAAGAAAGGAGTCACTTACCAATGGACCCCAGACCGCGAGGATAGTTTCCATGAACTAAAGAAGCGTTTGACAACCGCTCCAATTCTTTCACTACCAGACGGATCCGGAGGATTTGTGATTTATAGCGACGCATCCAAGCTCGGACTAGGTGCTGTACTAATGCAAAACGGAAAAGTGATAGCATACGCGTCCCGCCAGCTCAAGGAATACGAGAAGAACTACCCAACTCACGATCTAGAGCTCGTAGCAGTAGTCTTTGCACTTAAAATCTGGCGTCACTACCTATACGGCGATAAGTGCACCGTTTACACCGATCACAAAAGCCTGAAGTATTTATTGACACAGAAAGAATTAGACATGAATAAGCGAAGATGGCTCGATCTGGTTAAAGATTATGACTGCGAATTCCTATACCACCCCGGGAAGGCGAATGTTGTGGCAGATGCCCTTAGTCGGAAGTCGATAAACGCCCTAGTAGTTGAATCAAATTTTCGAGACCGCGTGAGGACAGCTCAAGATCAAGACCCCCAACTTCGGAAAATTCGCACAAATCTCGAAGCAAACCCTAACTTCCGAGTTTCCAAAGACGGATTTCCCAATTCCAAAACCGCACTTGCATTCCCGACGATGCCGAAATTAGACGACTCATCTTAGCCGAGGCACATCAGACCACATATACATGTCATCCCGGATCAACCAAAATGTACCAAGACTTGAAGAAACTATATTGGTGGCCGGGAATGAAGAAAGATATAGCTCGATTCGTTGCCCAATGCCTCACCTGCCAACATATCAAGACTGAATACCAACGACCCGGAGGATTACTACAACCAAATCAAATCCCCGAATGGAAATGGGAAGTGATAACAATGGACTTTGTTCAAGGATTCCCAAGGACCTTGCGCGGATCTGACTCTATTTGGGTGATTATCGACCGGCTAACCAAATCGGCCCATTTTCTTCCAATCCGCAAGACGTTTAGCCTAGATAAACTCGCAGAACTCTATATGCGAGAAATCGTTCGACTCCACGGAATTCCGACGGCTATTATTTCGGATCGAGACCCACGGTTCACCTCAAAAATCTGGAAAAGTTTGCAAGGAACTCTTGGAACCAAATTATCTTTCAGCACTGCCTTTCATCCCCAAACCAATGGCCAGTCGGAACACACGATCAAAACCCTTGAGGACCTACTTCGAGCCTGTATACTCGACTTTGGAGGCAACTGGGAATCTCGGCTACCGTTGATCGAATTTGCGTATAATAATAGGTTCCAATCATCAATCGGAATGGCACCATACGAAGCACTTCACGGACGCAAGTGCCGATCTCCCCTCTACTGGGACGAAGTTGGAGAGAGAAAACTTCTCGGACCCGACCTAGTTCAACAAACGGTGAACCTAGTTCGAGACATCCGAGAAAATATGCGAGTTGCCCAAAACCGACAACAAAGCTACGCTAATAATAGAAGGCGAGATTTGGAATTCGAAGTCGGAGGATTAGTATTCCTAAAAGTAGCCCCTTTTAAAGAAATTTTACGATTCGGAAACCCAGGAAAACTATCTCCGCGATATATCGGACCGTTCGAAATACTCGAAAGAATAGGCAGTCGCGCTTACCGTCTAGCACTTCCACCTAATCTATCCCGAATCCATAACGTATTCCACGTCTCCATGCTTCGCAAATACATTTCCATCCCCGAACACGTTCTCAAAGCTGAACCTATTGAGCTAAATCCAAACCTTTCATACGAAGAAAAACCCCTCCGAATTCTCGACTCCAAAACCAAGACACTTCAAAACCGGGAGATTCACCTAGTCAAAGTACAGTGGCACAACCAAACCCCCGAAGAAGCTACATGGGAACGCTAATCAGAAATGAGAAGTCTCTATCCCGAATTATTCGGGACATGTAACAAATTTTGGGGACAAAATTTTTTAAGGGGGGAAGATTGTAACACCCCACGTTTTCAAAACACGATAGTTTCTAAACAATAATCTCTAGCCACTTAAATACTAAAAATAGGGCTATACATGAATTATTATGTGCCGGATTATTAGATATCGAATTTTATACGTGACCTTATGTGCATATGTGTTTACGGGCGAATTATACATGCATGCTAGGACTTAGCATAGTTTCCATAATACATAATATATATGTATGTATATGTGCCGTATATGTGTGTATTTTAGGGGAGGATTATTAAATAATTATAAAATAAACAAATGATAATCCTAAGCCTAGCCTAACCCCTATTAAGACCAATCCTACACTCCATCTCAAGCATGCCTATTTAGAAGGCCAAGAGTCCCCTTCTCTCCCCCTCATTTCGGCTGCATCAAACCCCCTCTCTCTCCCTTGTTTCCTTCCTTCTTCAAGCCACCATTGCCATCTGCTCCACCAAGCTCGAACCCCTCCCTAAATCAACAAGATTTTTCTCAAGCCAAAGATGAGAATTCCCTATCTCACCCTTGCCCTTGAATACTCCAAGAACACTATAAATACATGGTGCCCCTTCACTAGTGAAAACACTTCTCACCTTGAAATCTATACCGTGTCCTTCCATATCAAAGTAGCTTGGTTAAATCTCAATGCTTGAAGAGGTAAGAGCTGCCATTCGAAGTTCTCAAACCCTTCTTTCTTCTTCATTCTTTTTCTGCCTCTAACTCTCGGTTTTTCGTTGAAGGTTCCCTAGAACCTTCCCCTTTTCAGCTAGCTTTTATTTCTTTATATTTTTGAGGTTAGGAATCGAAATCCTTGCTGAAAATGGAGGTATCAAGTATCAAGAACAAAATTTCGAAATTAATTAAAAGACAACCCTAATTCTTGTTTTATGTTGTTCTTGCATTTAATGTTTCCCTTTGTGTTAGTTTATATGATTTATGTTATTGCAAGTATGATCAGAGGTCTTAAATGGTAGATTTGAGTTGATGGTTTTCAAGGAAATTTAAGTTATTTCGAAAATTGTGAAGAAAATTAAAATTGGGAAAAGTTTTGGGGTTGCGTGTGTAAATCTGCATACTTTTGGGCCAGATCTGTAATTTTGGAGAAGTCAGACTCATATGAGTTTTCAAAATTGGTTTTTGACATTTATTGAACGGAAATTTCAGATTTAAGAAAATTTTGTAAGAAAAGGTAATTTTTGAACTTCTAGTGGTCTTGCATGTATAGATCTAAAGGTTTTTAGGGTGAAAATTAGAATTTTCGAAGTTGTTGCATAAATCAAGTTTTTAGTTTCGTTCTTCTGCATATATTGAACAAAGATTTCGGATTTTTGGGGGTTGTTTATGAAGAAATGAAATTTGAAATTTTAGTACGGATGCATGTGTAATCCGAAAGATTTTTGGGCCAAATCTGCAATTTTGAGAAGTTAATTTCGAATTGCTTTCCAAATCTGTTTTTCAGCACTTGGTAAAAGACAATTTGAATTTCTAAGAAGTTTTGTAAGAAAAAGGATTTTTGGGAATTTCTAAGGGTCATGCATGTATAGATCTAGAGAGTCTAGGGTGAAAAATGTAATTTTCGAAAAATCTGCATAAATAACTTCTAACTGGATTTTTCTGCAATTATTGAAACTTCAGATGTATTAAGGGTTGATTTCATGAAAATATGAATTAGGAACTTTTAGCTTAATTGCATGTGTGAGTTTTGAAACTTTTGGGGTCAAAACTGTAATTTCCAGAGATTTAGGGGCATTGTACTGAATACCCGAAATCTTCTAAGTTAATATGTTTCTTGATCCTAAATTTGCTAGTAAAGAGATTTTGGGATTTAGTAGCTTAAGGAGGATATAGGAATTAAATGAACCTTTACTAGCCTTGTGGGGAATTTTGGTTATATGTGAGTAAACATTCATGAATGCATAATTCGATGTGTGATTTATTGTGTGTTATGTGTTTGTTTGTCACTTGATTGATATTTGTGATGTTTTGTGGTGGTTTTAAATTTCTTATGGGTTATTGTGGAATATTGATACCTTTATGTACTCAACCAGAATTCTAAATTCTTCGACCATGCCACTTTTGAAATTAAATAAAATAAATTGGGGAGATTAATGAAATACTTAGAAAGGATGAGAAAGGATACGGGGGGCCGGTATTCCAACCATAGATACTATAGTTGGGTGGTTTGATTCCACCAAAAACGGGCTCAGAATAATGTTCTTATTTTCTAAGTAAAAAAGTTAATTTCTCATCGGATCCGATAAAATGAAAAAGCTTTCTTACGTACACGAATTTTGAATGCTAGAAATGTGCATTATATTTAACTTCATTTCATTTGTGTGGCTATAACATAATATATGTAGTACGACTATATTTTCAAGTCTCGGTATCTTTCGAGACCCTTACTGAGCTTTGTTAGCTCATATAGATATTCTCCGGTTGCAGGTATTAGTGCTACTCACTCCACCGGATTGGACTACTCGTTGTTGTATTTCGTGTTTTTAAGAACGTTGTTGCGAATGTACTTTTGCGCATATTTTTTTACATGTACGTTTGTGCATGTCCATTTGAGCGAGTGTGTTTGTGCATGTTTGTTGATTTGTATTAATGTCCTAGGATTGTAGTTTGTGTTTTCTTGATCATTTTTGCGAATGCACTTTCGCGTGAGTACTTTTGTGTATGCTTTTGTACTTTTAAATATGTGCGTATATTTTGTAGCGAGTGTTTTTGTGCAGGTTTCTTGATGCGCAATCGTGTCCTCGAACTGTAGCACGTATTTTCATGATCGCTTTTGGAATCCAGTTTTGACCATGTTCGAGTCCGACTTTGGAAATTTGACATTAGACAGGAATCATATCCAGCTAAAATAGCTTTCTAATGCTGCCGGAACCACTTGATTCGGAGTGTGGATGAGAAAGTTATGCTCGAGTTCGTGGACACTACCGAAGATGTTGAGGGATCATCTCTTCTAATTTGATTTTATTTTCCTAATTGCAACTCTTTTCTTACTCTTTGATCATTTTTGCTTCATGGACACCTAATTATCAATTTGTACCTATAAGATAGTAAATCCACCAATTAAAACATAAATATAAGTTAATCCATAAAAGAATCCACGTAAACGTAAACGTTGAGTGTTATTCTACACTCCACTGTATCTTTAGTATTTAGTGTTTTTGCTATTGTTTGGTTATGCGTATTAAAGTCCTAGTGTTGTATTTCGTGTTTTTAAGAACGTTGTTGCGAATGTACTTTTGCGCATATTTTTTTACATGTACGTTTGTGCATGTCCATTTGAGCGAGTGTGTTTGTGCATGTTCATTGATTTGTTCTAATGTCCTAGGATTGTAGTTTGTGTTTTCTTGATCCTCTTTGCCAATGCACTTTCGCGTGAGTACTTTTGTGCATGCTTTTGTACTTTTTCATATGTGCGTATATTTTGTAGCGAGTGTTTTGGTGCAAGTTTCTTGATGCGCATTCATGTCCTCGAACTGTAGCATGTATTTTCATGATCGCTTTTGGAATCCAATTTTGACCATGTTCGAGTCTGAATTTGGATATTTAACATTATAGTGGAATTGTAGCCAGCTAAAATAGCTTTCTAATGCTGCCGGAACCAGTTGATTTGGAGTGCGGATGAGAAAGTTATGCTCGACTTCGTGGACACTACCGAAGATGTTGAGGGATCCTCTCTTCTAATTTGATTTTATTTTTCTAATTGCAACTCTTTTCTTACTCTTTGCTCATTTTTGCTTCATGGACACCTAATTATCAATTTGTACCTCTAAAAGATTAAATCCACCAATTAAACCAAAAATATAAATTAATCCATAAAAAAATCCACGTAAACGTAAACGTTGAATGTTATTTCTAGACTCCACTGTATCTTTTGTATTTAGTGTTTTTGCTATTGTTTGGTTATGCGTGTTAAAGTCCTAGTGTTGTATTACGTGTTTATAAGAACGTTGTTGCGAATGTACTTTTGTGCATATTTTTTGTACATGTACGTTTGTGCATGTCCATTTGACCGAGTGTGTATGTGCATGTTTGTGGATTTGTATCAATGTCCTAGGATTGTAGTTGGTGTTTACTGGATCCTTTTTGCGAATGCACTTTTGCGTGAGTACTTTAGTGCATGCTTTGGTACTTTTACGTATGTGCGTATATTTGCGTAGGGAGTGTTTCGGAGCACGTTTCTTGATGTGCATTCGTGTCCTCGAACTGTAGCACGTCTTTGCATGATCGCTTTCCGGATCCAATTTTGACAATGTACGAGTCCGAATTTGGAAATATGACATTAGTCAGGAATTGTAGCCAGCTAAAATAGCTTTCTAATGCTGCCGGAACCAGTTGATTTGGAGTCCGGATGTGAAAGTTATGCTCGACTTTGTGGACACTACCAAAGATGTTGAGGGATCCTCTCTTCTAATTTGATTTTATTTTCCTAATTGCAACTCTTTTCTTACTCTTTGAGCATTTTTGCTTCATGAACACCTAATTATCAATTTGTACCTATAAGATACTAAATCCACCAATTAAAACAGAAATATAAGTTAATCCATAAAAAAATCCACGTAAACGTAAACGTTGAGTGTTATTCTACACTCCACTGTATCTTTTGTATTTAGTGTTTTTGCTATTGTTCGGCTATGCGTGTTAAAGTCCTAGTGTTGTATTTCGTGTTTTTAAGAACGTTGTTGCGAATGTACTTTTGTGCATATTTTCTTACATGTACAATTGTGCATGTCCATTTGAGCGAGTGTGTTTGTGCATGTTTGTTGATTTGTATTAATGTCCTAGGATTGTAGTTTGTGTTTTCGTGATCCTTTTTGCGAATGCACTTTTGCGTGAGTACTTTTGTGCATGCTTTTGTACTTTTACATACGTGCGTATATTATGTAGCAAGTGTTTTTGTGCACGTTTCTTGTTGCGCATTCGTGTCCTCGAACTGTAGCACGTATTTTCATGATCGCTTTAGGAATCCAATTTTGACCATGTTCGAGTCCGAATTTGGAATTTGACATTACACAGGAATTGTAGCCAGCTAAAATAGCTTTCTAATGCCGCCGGAACCAGTTGATTTGGAGTCCGGATGAGAAAGTTATGGTCGACTTCGTGGACACTACCGAAGATGTTGAGGGATCCTCTCTTCTAATTTTATTTTATTTTCCTAATTGCAACTCATTTCTTACTCTTTGATCATTTTTGCTTCATGGACACCTAATTATCAATTTGTACCTATAAGATAATAAATCTACCAATTAAAACAAAAATATAAATTAATCCATAAAAAAATCCACGTAAACGTAAACGTTGAGTGTTATTTCTACACTCCACTGCATATTTTGTATTTAGTGTTTTTTCTATTGTTTGGTTATGCGTATTAAAGTCCTAGTGTTGTATTTCGTGTTTTTAAGAACGTTGTTGCGAATGTTCTTTTGCGCAATTTTTTTTACATGTACATGTGTGCATGTCCATTTGAGCGAGTGTGTTTGTGCATGTTCATTGATTTGTATTTATGTCCTAGGATTGTATTTTGTGTTTTCTTGATCCTTTTTGCGAATGCACTTTCGCGTGAGTACTTTTGTGCATGCTTTTGTACTTTTACATATGTGCGTATATTTTGTAGCGAGTGTTTTGGTGGACGTTTCTTGATGCGCATTCGTGTCCTCGAACTGTAGCACGTATTTTCATGATCGCTTTTGGAATCCAATCATGACCATGTTCGAGTCCGAATTTGGAAATTTGACATTAGACAAGAATTGTTGCCATCTAAAATAGCTTTGTTATGCTGCCGGAACCAATTGATTTGGAGTGCGGATGAGAAAGTTATGCTCGACTTCGTGGACACTACCGAAGAGGTTGAGGGATCCTCTCTTCTAATTTGATTTTATTTTCCTAATTGCAACTCTTTTCTTACTCTTTGATCATTTTTGCTTCATGGACACGTAATTATCAATTAGTCCCTATAGGATTAAATCCGCCAATTAGAACATAAATATAAATTAATCCA
>NW_012193041.1:1478-17512 GCF_000504015.1 Erythranthe guttata | reverse complement strand
GCTCAAATAGACATGCACAAACGTTCATGTAGAAAAACATGCGCTAAAGTGCATTCGCAACAACGTTCTTAAAAACATTACAACACTAGGACTTTAATACGCATAACAAAACAACAACGAAACCACTGGATACAAAAGATACAGTGGAGTGTAGAAATAACACTCTACGTTTACGTTTACGTGGATTTGTTTTTTGGGTTAATTTATATTTCTGTTTTAATTGGTGGATTTAGTATCTTATAGGTACAAATCGAAAATTAGGTGTCCATGAAGCAAAAATGATCAAAGAGTAACAAAAGAGTTGCAATTGGGAAAATAAAATCAAATTAGAAGAGTGGATCCCTCAACATCTTTGGTAGTGTCCACAAAGTCGAGCATAACTTTCTCATCCGGACTCCAAATCAACTAGTTTTGGCGGCATAAGAAAGCTATTTCAGCTGGCTACAATTCCTGTCTAACGTCAGAATTCCAAATTCGGACTCGAACATGGTCAAAATTGGATTCCAAAAGCGATCACGAAAATACGTACTTGTGTTCGAAAACATGAATGCAAAAACATGCACAAAAACACTCGCTAGAAAAAATACCCACACAAGTCAAAGTACAAAAGTACGCATAAAAGTACTCACGAAAAACTGTTTTCGCAAAAAGGATCATGAAAACACAAACTACAATCCTAGGACATTAATACAAATCTACAAACATGTACAAACACACTCGCTCAAATAGACATGCACAAACGTACATGTAGAAGAACATGCGCAAAAGTGCATTCGCAACAACGTTGTTAAAAACATTACAACACTAGGACTTTAATACGCATAACAAAACAACAACAAAACCACTAGATACAAAAGATACCGTGGAGTGTAGAAATAACACTCTACGTTTACGTTTACAGGGATTTGTTTTTTGGATTAATTTATATTTCTGTTTTAATTGGTGGATTTAGTATCTTATAGGTACAATTCAAAAATTAGGTGTCCATGAAGCAAAAAAGATCAAAGAGTAACAAAAGAGTTGAAATGAGGAAAATAAAATCAAATTAGAAGACTGGATCCCTTAACAATTTTGGTAGTGTCCACGAAGTCGAGCATAACTTTCTCATCTGGACTCCAAATCAACTGGTTCCGGCGGCATAAGAAAGCTATTTCAGCTGGCTACAATTGATGTGTAACGTCAAAATTCCAAATTCGGACTCGAACATGGTCAAAATTTCATTCCAAAAGCAATCACAAAAATACGTACTACAGTTCGAGAACATGAATGCGCGTCAAGATACATGCACTAAAACACTCGCCAGAAAAGATACGCACATAAGTAAAAGTATAAAAGCATGCACGCAAAAGTGCATTCGCAATAAGGATCATGAAAACACAAACTACAATCCTAAGACATTCATACAGATCAACAAACATGCATAAACACACTCGCTCAAATGGACATGCACAAACGTACGTGTAAAAAAACATGCGCATAACTGCATTCGCAACAACATTCTTAAAAACACGAACTACAACACTAGGAATTTTATACGCATAACCAAACAACAACAAAATTACTAAAAACAAAAGATATAGTGGAGTGTAGAAATAACACTCTACGTTTACGTTTACGTGGATTTGTTTTTGGATTAATTTATATTTCTGTTTTAATTGGTGGATTTAGTATCTCAGAGGTACAAATCGAAAATTAGGTGTCCATGAAGCAAAAATGATCAAAGAGTAAAAAAAGAGTTGCAATTAGGAAAATAAAATCAAATTAGAAGAGTGGATCCCTCAACATCTTTGGTAGTGTCCACGAAGTCGAGCATAACTTTCTCATCCGGACACCAAATCAACTGGTTTAGGCGGCATAAGAAAGCTATTTCAGCTGGCTACAATTCCTGTCTAACGTCAAAATTTCAAATTCGGACTCGAACATGGTCAAAATTGGATTCCAAAAGCGATCACGAAAATACGTACTACTGTTCGAAGACATGAACGCAGAAACATGCACAAAAACACTCGCTAGAAAAAATACCCACATAAGTAAAAGTACAAAAGCATGCATAAAAGTACTCACGAAAAACTGCATTCACAAAAAGGATCATGAAAACACAAACTACAATCCTAGGACATTAATACAAATCTACAAACATGTACAAACACACTCGCTCAAATAGACATGCACAAACGTACATGTAGAAGAACATGCGCAAAAGTGCATTCGCAACAACGTTCTTAAAAACATTACAACACCAGGACTTTAATACGCATAACAAAACAACAAAAAAACCACTAGATACAAAAGATACCGTGGAGTGTAGAAATAACACTCTACGTTTACGTTTACGTGGATTTGTTTTTTGGATTAATTTATATTTCTCTTTTAATTGGTGGATTTAGTGTTAGAGTAGGTGACCGGCAAGCCAACTTGTGGTTGTGGTCCTTCTCTTTTTCTTTGTAATAAAACAATCGTTTTTCGTTCGTAATAATAAAATATTTCATTTGGCATTCTATATATGTTATCCCATGCAAGCAGCATAGATATAGTCCTAACGAGTTACTCTATTACTGTGAGTTGATCTAGTAGAATCGTGAGATAACTCAGCAATGTAATGTAACTGTTAAACCTTGTTTCTATTCGATGGGTTACGCCAATAATGAGGATACCGGCCTTTCCCTTTTGAGACTAGCACTTAGTGTATGTGTACTGCGTCTCATCAGTCCTCGGTGTTGTGACATCGGCATACTTGAGTGGGTGCTCATATTAGATGAGTTCACTGAACTCCCTCGCCCTAGAAATCTATAAGTGGTTCTCATTCATCGAGTAATAGGTTTCTAAGATATAGTTGTACACCATTAGTCCTTAAGACCCAGACATCACCGTGACTTCACTAGAGGACCGATTGTATCGTGACCTGTCTCTGAGTCCCACCGCGGACCACTCCAAGGGCCAACGTTCGTGCAATCCGAAATCTAGTGTGAAGTCTGTGCATTGTAGTAGGGGATTCGAGCGCTTGAGTAGTCATGGATGTCCTGTGTGTTCTGACGGTTTATAATCCAAGGAATCTCTGGCCAGAGTTGATAGTGGGGTGATTAGGGAAATGTGTTTCCCTAAGTCGCACACGAACGGATTTATAATACCTAGAACGTTCGCACGGTTATTGAACTTTATAAGAGGTCTCGGTGAACCAATGCCTCTAGTTCAATCGGGACATGTGCTACGAAAGGATCGTACTGTACGCTAACTATATCATAAGGTTCTTGCAGGCACGTCACTTGTATCTAGGGAATCATGATGCGTAGTTGCTAGACGCCAATCTTGATTCGTTGGGCACCGACTTGATCGGGGATTAGGTAAAATGAGTTTTACTCTAATCGGGACTCTTGGGAGGAGTTCGTATAAGAACAATGTGTTGTTCGAATCACAAAGAGTTGTGAGCCCACGGCTAGCATACACCTGAACCATTGAGGGTCACACTTCTCGTGTAATATAGATCCTTGATAACAACAAGCATAGATTAATGTGTTAATCTTTGAACGATTGCATGTCGATATGATTGAATCCAAGATTCGTAATTGTGGATTGCGAATCGGAATAAACGTAGAGAAAGAGAGACATGCGGAATTTAGTGAACTTTCTAAATTGGAAAGTTTCCCGATTTAGCAAGTCCACTGAAGTGGAAGTTTCCAATTTTGGAAATTGGAAATTTCGAAGAGGCACTCGTATCGACGAGGACTTTGAGCTCGTCACAAATATAATTTTGTTATAATTTTGTGGACGATCGTTTATTAGAAACGAGGCCGACGAGGGAATGGGCTTAATGCATCAGTGGGTCAAGCCCAATGACTTAAGCCCACTAGGGTTGAAAACCCTAGGTATAAATAGACCTCAAACAAGAGTTTGAGATCAGATTTTCAGCACCAAAACCCTAGCCGCTCAGCCCCCTTCGGCCGTTGCTGCCCCGCCGACCACCGCCGGAAAACCGCCGGTTTTCTCCTCTCGTTTCCTTCGTTTTATTCTTGTTGTTATCTAACTCGTTTACATCTAGTGCTGTAGTTCGAGTGGGTCGAAAATACGAGGTGAACCCTAATTGGAGAGGAGCTGCTGCCCCGACGAATCCACGCACCGCCGCACGCGCCGATACGCCGCTCACGCGCCGCCGCTGCTACTGCCACGCGCCGCCGCTGTTGCTGCCGTTTGTCGCTTGCTGGATCAGCTTGTTCCAGCCGTGAATTGCAGCCCCGAGGATTGGTAATTCGCAGCTAGTACGTGATTGGTTTTAGGTTTCGATTCGTCGAAATCTCACGCTACAAGAGGTAAATAAATCGAAACTATCGTAAATTAATTCGACCATGTTTGTATGAATTATGATTTATGAATATGAGTAATATGTGATTACGTGTTTCGATTTTATTGAATGATGAACAAGCATGTTTCGTAATTTCGGTTTTACGTGTTTTTCAATTAAATCGATAATTACCATATGTATGGCGGAAGCATTAAGGAGCGTCTCTATGTGCTCAATGAACGATCTCCAACAGTGGTATCAGAGCCACGGGTTAATCGTTTATTTGTCAACGTGTTTATCGTTTTCGAAAGCATGCTTCGATTTGTTGAATTGTTGAATTATTGGTGTTATCAAATTGGGTGTTTTAATATTAATTGAATATTTTGAATATTTCAGAAAATATAAAATTTTTAAACTCGATTTTTTCTGCTGTTTTTCAGCTGACCGAACCGGTCCGGTCGGACCGGTCTGACCGTTCCGGTCATCACAAAAAAAAAAAAAAATATTAATTTGATTTTCTGAAATTAATATTAAAAATTAATTGATTTTTAATTTTTGCAATTATTTATCAATTAAACCCAATTAGATAATTGATCCATTTATTTAATTTGAATTCAAAGAATAGTGTTGGATTAATTATTTAATTTAATCGTTAAATTAGTTTAATTAATGGAACACAAATAGATGGCAAATAATTAATGGACTTCATTCTTATTTGATTGATTTATGAATGAAGGGAGTCCGTTAATTATATTTGCAATTAATCGTATTAATTAATTAATTCATGAGATGAATAATTGTGATTAAGTACGATGATGATCGTATGTCTCTCTTAGGATCAATATGCGTTTCCACATACCTAGAGAACATAGTTGTAGGAATCACAAACGATCATAACCTAAAACTTCCGATGAGCTAATAAGATTTAATAAATAAAATCCCTCATTCTTAATTAAGAATAATTATCAAGCTATAAAAAAAAACCAAATTGTTGAATTTTTCTTTCCTTCTACCAACAATTAAATTATGTGTAGCCTCTCATAATAGTGCAGTAAGCCGTGTTAGCGGGGAGTGCTATTGTGGGATAAGCTGTAATTTAATTGACATTAGATGGAGATACGGTCATAGATAAAATTATATTGAATTAATGTGGTCGGCTAGATTAACTAGGGATTGCATTAGTTTGATATATTTGATCCATGACATCTCATATTGGTAGGCTAGACTTGACACACGAAGATTTTGATATTCGCTAGATTAACTTAGGTCATTATCAAGTGTGAGGTAAATCGATCTTTAGGGTCACATAGTGATGTGATTGATAGTACTCTACCTTTAGGCTTATGTAATCGGGATAGATTAACTACGGGTTACATTAGCGCTATTGGACCTAAAGCCCATTAAAGAAAAATAAGTTTTCTCGATTGTCTGCTAGAGGGTGGTGGAATTCGATAAAATTAGTGGGAGAACAATTAAAACATAAAAGTCCAAAATTTTAATTGTAACGATTATTACGAACCAAACTCTAATTATTGTCTTCTTAAAATTTTCTCATCAACAATGTCCAAACATCCCTTTTCCTCTATCCTCGACCAAAACAAACTCACCGGTCCAAACTATTTGGATTGATTTCGCAATCTGAAACTTGTGCTCCTAGTAGAGGAGACGCAACTGCAAGGCTTACCTCGATCAGAAACGTTCTGAAAAGGGTACGTATTTAGTTGAAGTTAATTTGTACGTTAAATCTTCTGCTTGGGTATTGGATACTGGTTGTGGCTCACATCTTTGTAATGATTTGCAGCTCATGACAAGAAGTAGGAAGCTTAATGTGGGTGAGACCTACCTAAGAATGGGCAACGGAGCAAGGGTTGCTGCTGAAGCCATTGGGACAATTTATCTTTCTGTTTTGGATTCTAGTTTTTCCATTGTTTTGAACAATTGTTTATTTGTTCTGTCACTTATTCGAAACCTTATTTCTATTCCTGTTTTGGATAATGAAGGTTTTACTTTTGTTTTTGGAAATTCGATTTGCATTATACAAAAGGAACAAAATATGATTTGTAAGGGACAACTTATAAAGAACTTATATTAACTGAATCCAAATGAAATACCTATTAACGTTATATCAGCAAAACGAAAAGATATAAGTCTTAACCCCGCACAACTTTGGCACGCTCGACTAGGTCACATTTCCTTGAGAAGGATGAACAAGTTTGTAAGTGAAGGAATGTTCTCCTTGGAGGACGTGAAATCACTTCAAACTTGTGTATCCTGCCTCAAAGGAAAAATGACCAAGACTCCCTTCAAAGGGAAGATGGAACGAGCCGAGGGTCTTTTGGATTTGATCCATTCAGACGTGTGTGGTCCACTAAGCGTTAGTGCTAGGGGTGGTTTTAACTACTTCGTTACCTTTACCGATGATTATTCTAGGTATGGTTTCGTGTACTTAATGAAGTATAAGTCTGAAACTTTTGAAAAGTGCAAAGATTTTAGACACCAAGTAGAAAACCAACTCGGTAGACGTATTAAGAAACTACGATCCGATCGTGGTGGCGATTACTTAAGTACTGAGTTTATAGACTATCTTAAAGAGAATGGGATTCTGTCTCAATGGACTCCTCCTAGAACTCCTCAACTTAATGGACTTTCCGAACGTCGGAATCGAACACTGTTAGACATGGTTCGATCTATGATGGGGTTCACCGAGTTACCGGCATACCTGTGGGGTCATGCACTCCTAACTGCCATATATTTGCTGAATAGGGTTAATACCAAAGCAGTTAACTCCACACCTTATGAACTTTGGCACTCCAAGAAACCCACGTTTAAACATATTAGGATATGGGGTTGTCCCGCTTACGTGAAGCGGCTAGTGGGAGATAAGTTGGATAGAAAATCCGACCTATGCTATTTTGTGGGGTATCCCGAGGATTCCATGGGATACGAATTCTACTATGTTTCCGAGGCAAAGGTGTTCGTCTCGAGAAATGCCGTGTCCCTTGAGAAGGAATTTCTATCGGATAGAAAGGGCAGTGTAGTTGATCTCGAAGAAGTTCGAGAACCACAATCTGAAGTTCAAGCACAACAATCAGATAATGAACCAATTCAACAAACCACTAATATACCTCCTGAACCGTCGCTGCGTAGATCCGAAAGAGTTCGGAGAGCGCCCGATAGGTTATTCCTCGTTGATGAAGTTGACCAAGGATGTGATCCTAGAACTTTCAAGGGACATTGGCTAAATGCCATGAAATCCGAAATGGACTCTATGTACTCCAACAAGGTATGGACCTTGGTAGATCCACCCGAGGGAATCGTTCCCATAGGCTGCAAGTGGATCTATAAGAAGAAAATTGGAGTAGATGGAAATCGACCTACAAGGCTAGATTGGTAGAGAAGGGTTATACTCAAAAGCAAGGAGTTGACTATGAGGAAACCTTCTCTCCAGTTGCTATGCTTAAGTCCATTAGGATTTTGCTGGCCATCTCTGCATGGTATGAATACGAGATATGGCAAATGGATGTGAAGACCGCTTTCCTTAATGGGGACATTGAGGAAGAAATTTACATGGCGCAGCCGGAAGGCTTCATATCTTCTGGAGATGAGCAAAAGGTTTGCAAACTCCAGTGATCCATTTATGGATTGAAACAAGCATCCCGAAGTTGGAACAAAAGGTTCGACACAACTATCAAAGAGTTTGAATTTGTGAAAAACCCGGAGGAACCTTGTGTCTACAAGAAGGTTAGTGGGAGTGCAGTGATTTTCCTTGTACTTTATGTTGATGACATACTACTCATTGGGAATGATGTAGGGATGTTGCATCAACTAAAGTATGGTTATCCACACGTTTCTCGATGAAGGATTTGGGAGAAGCATCCTACGTATTGGGAATACAGATCTATAGAGATAGATCGAGGAAATTGCTTGGCTTGTCCCAATCCATGTACATAGACACCGTTCTTAAACGGTTTAGCATGGAAGAATCCAAGAAGGGATTCTTGCCAATGTCCCATGGGGTTCGTCTCTCGAAATCCATGCGTCCTCAAACGCAAATGGAAATCGAGGAGATGAAAAGGACACCTTATGCATCCGCTATAGGAAGCATAATGTATGGCATGCTATGTACACGACCTGATATTGCATATGCTGTGAGCGTCACAAGCAGATATCAGTCCGACCCCGGCCCAGCCCATTGGAAGGCTGTGAAGGACATTCTCAAGTACTTGCGAAGAACTCGAGATTTGTTTTTGGTCTATGGGGATACCGAGTTGAAATTAGAAGGCTTCACGGATTCTAGTTTTCAATCGGACGTGGATGAGTCGAACTCAAACTCGGGGTATATATTCAAAGTCAACGGGGGTGCCGTGTGTTGGAAGAGTTCCAAACAAGGCACGACGGCTGATTCCACCACCGAGGCTGAATATATTGCAGCATCAGATGCTTCAAAGGAAGGGTCATGGATTAGGAAATTCATCCAAGAGTTGGGTGTATTTCCGAACGCTAGCGATACAGTACGGCTGTACTGCGATAACAACAGAGCCGTAGCGCAAGCTAAGGAACCAAGAGCTCATCAGAAGTCGAAGCACGTGTTGGGAAAATACCATGTGATCCGAGAGATCATAGAGAGAGGTGAAGTCAAGCTAGACAGAGTCACCTCGGAGGACAATATTGCAGATCCCTTCACCAAGCCATTGTCAGGATCAGTCCACGAGAAACATCGAGAGTCGATGGGACTTAGATTTATGAGTAGTTGGCTTAAGGTCAAGTGGGAGATTGTTAGAGTAGGTGACCGGCAAGCCAACTTGTGGTTGTGGTCCTTCTCTTTTTCTTTGTAATAAAACAATCGTTTTTCGTTCGTAATAATAAAATATTTCATTTGGCATTCTATATCTGTTATCCCATGCAAGCAGCATAGATATAGTCCTAACGAGTTACTCTATTACTGTGAGTTGATCTAGTAGAATCGTGAGATAACTCAGCAATGTAATGTAACTGTTAAACCTTGTTTCTAGTCGATGGGTTACGCCAATAATGAGGATACCGGCCTTTCCCTTTTGAGACTAGCACTTAGTGTATGTGTACTGCGTCTCATCAGTCCTCGGTGTTGTGACATCGGCATACTTGAGTGGGTGCTCATATTAGATGAGTTCACTGAACTCCCTCGCCCTAGAAATCTATAAGTGGTTCTCATTCATCGAGTAATAGGTTTCTAAGATATAGTTGTACACCTTAAGACCCAGACAGCACCGTGACTTCACTAAAGGACCGATTGTATCGTGACCTATCTCTGAGTCCCACCGCAGACCACTCCAAGGGCCAACGTTCGTGCAATCCGAAATCTAGTGTGAAGTTTGTGCATTGTAGTAGGGGATTCGAGCGCTTGAGTAGTCATGGATGTCCTGTGTGTTCTGACGGTTTATAATCCAAGGAATCTCTGGCCAGAGTTGATAGTGGGGTGATTAGGGAAATGTGTTTCCCTAAGTCGCACACGAACGGATTTATAATACCTAGAACGTTCGCACGGTTATTGAACTTTATAAGAGGTCTCGGTGAACCAATGCCTCTAGTTCAATCGGGACATGTGCTACGAAAGGATCGTACTGTACGCTAACTATATCATAAGGTTCTTGCAGGCACGTCACTTGTATCTAGGGAATCATGATGCGTAGTTGCTAGACGCCAATCTTGATTTGTTGGGCACCGACTTGATCGGGGATTAGGTAAAATGAGTTTTACTCTAATCGGGACTCTTGGGAGGAGTTCGTATAAGAACAATGTGTTGTTCGAATCACAAAGAGTTGTGAGCCCACGGCTAGCATACACCTGAACCATTGAGGGTCACACTTCTCGTGTAATATAGATCCTTGATTACAACAAGCATAGATTAATGTGTTAAACTTTGAACGATTGGATGTCGATATGATTGAATCCAAGATTCGTAATTGTGGATTGCGAATCGGAATAAACGTAGAGAAAGAGAGACATGCGGAATTTAGTGAACTTTCTAAATTGGAAAGTTTCCCGATTTAGCAAGTCCACTGAAGTGGAAGTTTCCAATTTTGGAAATTGGAAATTTCGAAGAGGCACTCGTATCGACGAGGACTTTGAGCTCGTCACAAATATAATTTTGTTATAATTTTGTGGACGATCGTTTATTAGAAACGAGGCCGACGAGGGAATGTGCTTAATGCATCAGTGGGTCAAGCCCAATGACTTAAGCCCACTAGGGTTGAAAACCCTAGGTATAAATAGACCTCAAACAAGAGTTTGAGATCAGATTTTCTGCACCAAAACCCTAGCCGCTCAGCCCCCTTCGGCCGTTGCTGCCCCGCCGCGCCACCGCCGACCACCGCCGGAAAACCGCCGGTTTTCTCCTCTCGTTTCCTTCGTTTTATTCTTGTTGTTATCTAACTCGTTTACATCTAGTGCTGTAGTTCGAGTGGGTCGAAAATACGAGGTGAAACCTAATTGGAGAGGAGCTGCTGCCCCGACGAATCCACGCGCCGATACGCCGCTCACGCGCCGCCGCTGCTACTGCCACGCGCCGCCGTTGCTGCTGCCGTTCGTCGCTTGCTGGATCAGCTTGTTCCAACCGTGAATTGCAGCCCCGAGGATTGGTAATTCGCAGCTTGTACGTGATTGGTTTTAGGTTTCGATTCGTCGAAATCTCACGCTACAAGAGGTAAATAAATCGAAACTATCGTAAATTAATTCGAGCATGTTTGTATGAATTATGATTTATGAATATGAGTAATATGTGATTACGTGTTTCGATTTTATTGAATGATGAACAAGCATGTTTCGTAATTTTCGGTTTTACGTGTTTTTCAATTAAATCGATAATTACCATATGTATGGCGGAAGCGTTAAGGTACGTTGACTATGTGATTAGTTTATGCATGTAATCGAAACTAGTTCGATATAAAATTTTAAATTCCGCTCCATATACATGCACGATCCCCAACATTTAGTATCTTATAGGTACAATTAAAAAAATAGGTGTCCATGAAGCAAAAATGATCAAAGAGTAACAAAAGAGTTGCAATGAAGAAAATAAAATCAAATTAGAAGAGTGGATCCCTCAACATCTTTGGTAGTGTCCACGAAGTCGAGCATAACTTTCTCATCAGGACTCCTAATCAACTAGTTCTGGCGGCATAAGAAAGCTATTTCAGCTGGCTACAATTCCTGTGTAACGTCGAAATTCCAAATTCAGACTCGAACAAGGTCGAAATTTGATTCCAAAATCGATCACCAAAATACGTACTACAGTTCGAGGAAATGAATGCGCATCAGGATACATGCACTAAAACACTCGCCAAAAAAGATACGCACAAAAGTAAAAGTATAAAAGCATGCACGCAAAAGTGCATTCGCAAAAAGGATCATGAAAACACAAACTACAATCCTAGGACATTCATACAAATCAACAATCATGCATAAACACACTCGCTCAAATGGACATGCACAAACGTACGTGTAAAAAAACATGCGCATAACTGCATTCGCAACAACATTCTTAAAAACACGAACTACAACACTAGGAATTTTATACGCATAACCAAACAACAGCAAAATTACTAGAAACAAAAGATACAATGGAGTGTAGAAATAACACTCTACGTTTACGTTTACGTGGATTTGTTTTTGGATTAATTTATATTTCTGTTTTAATTGGTGGATTTAGAATCTTATAGGTACAAATCGAAAATTAGGTGTCCATGAAGCAAAAATGATCAAAGAGTAATAAAAGAGTTGCAATTAGGAAAATAAAATCAAATTAGAAGAGTGGATCCCTCAACATCTTTGGTAGTGTCCACGAAGTCGAGCATAACTTTGTCATACGGACTCCAAATCAACTGGCTTTGGCGGCATAAGAAAGCTATTTCAGCTGGCTACAATTCCTGTCTAACGTCAAAATTCCAAATTCGGACTCGAACATGGTCAAAATTGGATTCCAAAAGCGATCACGAAAATACGTACTACTGTTCGAAGACATGAATGCACGAAACATGCACAAAAACACTCGCTAGAAAAGATACCCACAAAAGTAAAAGTGCAAAAGCATGCATAAAAGTACTCACGCAAAACTGTATTTGCTAAAGGAATCATGAAAACACAAACTACAATCCTTGGACATTAATACAAATCAACAAACATGCACGAACACACTCGCTCAAATAGACATGCACAAACGTTCATGTAGAAAAACATGCGCAAAAGTGGATTCGCAGCAACGTTCTTAAAAACATTACAACACTAGGACTTTAATACGCATAACAAAACAACAACAAAACCACTAGATACAAAAGATACAGTGGAGTGTAGAAATAACAGTCTACGTTTACGTTTACGTGGATTTGTTTTTTGGATTAATTTATATTTCTGTTTCAATTGGTGGATTTAGTATCTTATTGGTACAATTCAAAAATTAGGTGTCCATGAAGCAAAAATGATCAAAGAGTAACAAAATAGTTGCAATGAGGAAAATAAAATCAAATTAGAAGAGTGGATCCCTCAACATCTTTGGTAGTGTCCACGAAGTCGAGCATAACTTTCTCATCAGGACTCCTAATCAATTGGTCTGGCGGCATAAGAAAGCTATTTCAGCTGGCTACAATTCCTGTGTAACGTCAAAATTCCAAATTCGGACTCGAACAAGGTCGAAATTTGATTCCAAAATCGATCAAAAAAATGCGTACTACAGTTCGTGGACATGAATGCGCATCAAGATACATGCACTAAAACACTCGCCAGAAAAGATACGCACAAATGTAAAAGTATAAAAGCATGCACGCAAAAGTGCATTCGCAAAAAGGATCATCAAAACACAACTACAATCCTAGGACATTCATACAAATCAAAAAACATGCATAAACACACTCGCTCAAATGGACATGCACAAACGTACGTGTAAAAAAACATGCGCATAACTGCATTCGCAGCAACATTCTTAAAAACACGACCTACAACACTAGGAATTTTATACGCATAACCAAACAACAGCAAAATTACTAGAAACAAAAGATACAGTGGAGTGTAGAAATAACACTCTACGTTTACGTTTACGTGGATTTGTTTTTGGATTAATTTATATTTCTGTTTTAATTGCTGGATTTAGAATCTTATAGGTACAAATCGAAAATTAGGTGTCCAAGAAGCAAAAATGATCAAAGAGTAACAAAAGAGTTGCAATTAGGAAAATAAAATCAAATTAGAAGAGTGGATCCCTCAACATCTTTGGTAGTGTCCACGAAGTCGAGCATAACTTTCTCATCCGGACTCCAAATCAACTGGCTTTAGCGGCATAAGAAAGCTATTTCAGCTGGCTACAATTCCTGTCTAACGTCAAAATTCCAAATTCGGACTCGAACATGGTCAAAATTTGATTCCAAAAGCGATCACAAAAATACGTACTACTGTTCGAAGACATGAATGCACGAAACATGCACAAAAACACTCGCTAGAAAAGATACCCTCATAAGTAAAAGTACAAAAGCATGCATAAAAGTACTCACGCAAAACTGTATTTGCTAAAGGAATCATGAAAACACAAACTACAATCCTTGGACATTAATACAAATCAACAAACATGCACAAACACACTCGCTCAAATAGACATGCACAAACGTTCATGTAGAAAAACATGCGCAAAAGTGGATTCGCAACAACGTTCTTAAAAACATAACAACACTAGGACTTTAATACGCATAACAAAACAACAACAAAACCACTAGATACAAAAGATACAGTGGAGTGTAGAAATAACACTCTACATTTACGTTTACGTGGATTTGTTTTTTGGATTAATTTATATTTCTGTTTTAATTTGTGGATTTAGTATCTTTTAGGTACAATTCAAAAATTAGGTGTCCATGAAGCAAAAATGATCAAAGAGTAACAAAAGAGTTGCAATGAGCAAAATAAAATCAAATTAGAAGAGTGGATCCCTCAACATCTTTGGTAGTGTCCACGAAGTCGAGCATAACTTTCTCATCAGGACTCCTAATCAACTGGTTCTGGCGGCATAAGAAAGCTATTTCAGCTGGCTACAATTCCTGTGTAAAGTCAAAATTCCAAATTCGGACTCGAACAAGTTCGAAATTTGATTCCATAATCGATCACAAAAATACGTACTACAGTTCGAGGACATGAATGCGCATCAAGATACATGCACTAAAACACTCGCCAGAAAAGATACGCACAAAAGTAAAAGTATAAAAGCATGCACGCAAAAGTGCATTCGCAAAAAGGATCATGAAAACACAAACTACAATACTAGGACATTCATACAAATCAACAAACATGCATAAACACACTCGCTCAAATGGACATGCACAAACGTACGTGTAAAAAAACATGCGCATAACTGCATTCGCAACAACATTCTTAAAAACACGAACTACAACACTAGGAATTTATACGCATAACCAAACAACAGCAAAATTACTAGAAACAAAAGATACAGTGGAGTGTAGAAATAACACTCTACGTTTACGTTTACGTGGATTTTTTTTTGGATTAATTTATATTTCTGTTTTAATTGGTGGATTTAGAATCTTATAGGTACAAATCAAAAATTAGGTGTACATGAAGCAAAAATGATCAAAGAGTAACAAAAGAGTTGCAATTAGGAACATAAAATCAAATTAGAAGAGTGGATCCCTCAACATCTTTGGTAGTGTCCACGAAGTCGAGCATAACTTTCTCATCCGGACTCAAAATCAACTGGCTTTGGCGGCATAAGAAAGCTATATCAGCTGGCTACAATTCCTGTCTAACGTCAAAATTCCAAATTCGGACTCGAACATGGTCAAAATTGGATTCCAAAAGCGATCACGAAAATACGTACTACTGTTCGAAGACATGAATGCACGAAACATGCACAAAAACACTCGCTAGAAAAGATACCCACAAAAGTAAAAGTACAAAAGCATGCATAAAAGTACTCACGCAAAACTGTATTTGCTAAAGGAATCATGAAAACACAAACTACAATCCTTGGACATTAATACAAATCAACAAACATGCACAAACACACTCGCTCAAATAGACATGCACAAACGTTCATGTAGAAAAACATGCGCAAAAATGGATTCGCAACAACGTTCTTAAAGACATTACAACACTAGGACTTTAATACGCATAACAAAACAACAACAAAACCACTAGATACAAAAGATACAGTGGAGTGTAGAAATAACACTCTACGTTTACGTTTACGTGGATTTGTTTTTTGGATTAATTTATATTTCTGTTTCAATTGGTGGATTTAGTATCTTATAGGTACAATTCAAAAATTAGGTGTCCATGAAGCAAATATGATCAAAGAGTAACAAAAGAGTTGCAATGAGCAAAATAAAATCAAATTAGAAGAGTGGATCCCTCAACATCTTTGGTAGTGTCCACGAAGTCGAGCATAACTTTCTCATCAGGACTCCTAATCAACTGGTTCTGGTGGCATAAGAAAGCTATTTCAGCTGGCTACAATTCCTGTGTAACGTCAAAATTCCAAATTCGGACTCGAACAAGGTCGAAATTTGATTCCAAAATCGATCACAAATATACGTACTACAGTTCGAGGACATGAATGCGCATCAAGATACATGCACTAAAACACTCGCCAGAAAAGATACGCACAAAAGTAAAAGTATAAAAGCATGCACGCAAAAGTGCATTCGCAAAAAGGATCATGAAAACACAAACTACAATCCTAGGACATTCATACAAATCAACAAACATGCATAAACACACTCGC
>NW_012193036.1:694998-710640 GCF_000504015.1 Erythranthe guttata | reverse complement strand
TACTATGATGTGAAGCATAGTCGATTAAGAATCTGCTACTCAAAATAACAAATCACAACTGCGAAAAAATGCAAAATTAACTATATATTACAAAAACAAAAAATATGCAAACATTATAAATGATTTATACAATTGGAATCAATAAACAAAAAATCAAAAAAAATTTAAAAAATTGGAGTCGATCAACCTTAGTCGACTGTCAGAGCATAGTCGATTAGATTAATCGACTATGAACATGTACATAGTCGATTAAGGTTTCAGCCTGCGCGAAATTCTCTACACCCGCCGTCCTCCGCCCAATCCACCAAAAACCCCTACTTTGCCTCCCCATCGTACCACACCACCGTCACAACACCCCATCACCACCTTACTTTGATATTATGACTGTTTTTTTATTACGAATAAATAAATAAAATCACAACTCGCACCACCAATCAAAGTAGAACCACCATCCATCAAAATCCGATTCCGGCGATAAATCGACAATTTTACCTCTTTTAGCCGCCACTGTAGGAATCGTGGCATTCAAACTTAGAATCGCTATCAAAATCATCATCATTTTTATGGCTTTTGTTAAGATCTGCAACGACGACGACCCGACGGTGACGAAAATGGCAACGACGACGACGGCTTCAACGGAATTGACATCGTTGTTCTGGCGGTGATGTCGGTGGTTTGTTCTTCATCTTCCGATCAAGAGAAAAAAACCTAAAGATTTGAGAGAGAAAAGTACAATAGAGAGAAAATAAAAGCAGAGAAGAGACGGGAGAAGAGAAAATAAAATTAGGGTTTTGAACAAGTATAATAGACAATTAAGGATAATTTGGAATTATAAAAATATCCCTTGGATGGAATATAGCCAAAAGATTTTTTCTAATTATTTTTGGAAGGTAGTGTTTCCTTAACTACATTTTCTAGATTGGGGTTTTTCTCTAACTTTCCCATATAAAAATAAAAAAATCAAGAGATACGCGAAAAAGAAAAGGCGTTTTTCGATAAATCCTAAAACAATATGTTAATTACCGTGTGCAGTGCATGTATTCCCGTAAGTAATAAGAATCCTGCAAGTTGGAAAATACATAGGTGCGGAAAAGAAAACAAGGGATTCTACCTTTGGTAGAATTGTAGTAATCACCCAACCATTATTTACCCTATAAAACCAATTGTTTTATTTAGCAGAAAAAATAAATAAATCAATAGGGTTTTATCAGATTAGAAGAGGCATGAAAAGGGGGAAAGGAGAAGACGGCTCCAAATCGATAGATAGGATATCCGAGTTGCCACAATGTATCTTGCAGAGAATACTGTATTTCATGTCCCAAGAAGACGCTGTTCGAACATCTGTCCTGTCCAAATCATGGCGTGAAATTTGGTGTACGCGCCCCAATCTTGATTTGTCAGACGCAACCTTCAAAGGAAACAATGGTGAATTTATATCTGTTCTCGAAAACACTTTACGGCGATACTGTGAACAAAGGTTGTCCTTGGATGAGTGTAGCCTTTCTTGTACATCGTTCGATAGTACATCTGTTTCGCTTATCGAAAAATGGATCCCATTAATCACAAGTGCGGGTGTGAAGAACTTCCGTCTTTCTATTGTTCCGGCACATTTCGGACATGTTAAACTGCCCTCTGTAGTCTTTGAGACCGAATCGCTCCGAGATTTGCACGTTGAAAGATTCATCTTGGACCAAAAGGCTATTGAAAAGACAGTTCTGTTTAAGCATCTGAAAAAACTTCGTCTCGAACAAGTATGCATTCACGACAGGATTTTTCAGAAGATAATCTCAAGTTGTCCTTTGATTGAAACTATGTTTCTCAAATCATGCAACACGATAAGAAGCATCAAGGCGAGTAATCTTCGTCGTCTCAAGGACTTTTATTTTTCATCATGGTCGGACGAAGAAGATTGTAGCATCGAAATCTATCCAACATCTATTGAAACCATTCAGATCGAGTCCGGTAATATTTTGCTTCACCAAGGATCCAACTTTCTTAATCTCACTAGTTTATTTCTAGATCATGTCACACTGTCGTCGTTGGACCACTTTTCTTCGTGTAAATTCCCAAGTCTAGAAAATGTGGCTATTTTGTATTGCAACGGACTCGAAGAGTCCTTAGAAGAATCCCACCTACATATTGATGCCCCAAACATAAGCACTTTTGGGTATCATGGATTGCTTATCCCATCCATCTCGTTCGCAACAACTTCGACAGAGTGGAGTTCGTGTTTATACCTGCTTATGAGGAGTGATCCTTCTTTTTGGTTACTCAAGCTTCATAAACTGCTCGATTCGCTAAGGCAATCTGAAATTTCCGTCACTATTCATCAGTTTCGCATGAATGATGAGGACATATTTCAAGAAAACCTTGATCTTGTACAAGATATTAAAGGTGGAAATAAACCTGCAGTTCCGCTGGAGGATTTAAAACTGCAAGGCGATTTATCTTATTTTTCACCTCTTTTGAATGGGTTGTTTTGCATTTGTCGTCCGAGAAAAATCGGTGCAATCAACTACATGAACGCCGAGTCCGTCTTGAAGAATCTAATGCAGGGAGAAAATGGGAATTATCAAGATCAATTAAGACAATTGTGGTTGCCGGATTTGGAGGAAGTAAGCTTGGAGATTTACGACAAGAATCGGAGGGAATGGGATCCGACAAGTTTGTCAGATTTGCCGGACTATGAGGTTGGGAAACGTATTTCTACTCGCTTTGCATTGAAATGGAGGGAAAGTTTGTGAGTCTTTGAGTCCTAATTCTGGTATCGTATTTGTTAACTTATAGAACATAGTTTTATATGCTTATTTATTACTGCGGCCTTTCTTTCAGTTGGTTTGTTTTTCTACAAAGAGATACGCGACTAGACGAAATTATTTAATGGAAGATGAATAATTTTGGCACCAATATGAACTTTGTTATGAAGCTATATCATGTTTGCAGTAAGTTTCATGGCCATAAGTTCAGTTATACGCTCAGAATCCTTATAAAATACTATGCTGTGGCCTATCTATGCACACGAATGCGATTCTCAATTGGAAGGTTTTTCTCCGGAGCACCATTCTGAATAAGCTGTTTTTCGTTTAGCACCCAATAACTGTTTCGATTATATTCGGAATATTAATTCCTAGGCATGAAATTCTATATAGTGATGCATGCAAGCAATGTATCTCATATTTCCTCGATTTCGGGATTCTCCTATATACATATATCAAGTCTCGTTTTTGTAATATAATGCATGTCTCGTCGCTCTGTAACCAATTTAATTATGTGGAAAAACCTTTCAAGTGTTTACAGAGCGACGAGACAGCTTGCACCAACTTACCACCCCGGAACCAGTTGAGCTATACTCATTCGAGCACCATATCTATAGCTATATATACTTGTCAAAGGCTCTTTCGTGGAAGACTTTGATTAACCTGGCTTTAAGACAGTGTCGAAGAACAACGCAAAATCCAAATTTTAGTTTAAATTTGCAGAGTTTCTATGCAATATATCCTTGAAATTTCTGAAAAAATCGATTAGAGGTTTCCTAAAATTTTGAGTAATATTAAAGTAGTGTATATTCTAGTACATATTACATTATAAATCTTTAATATGAAATGATAATTAGAAATACTTACTATAAGTAATTAGTGAAGTACTAATACAAATAGTTTAAGTTATGGTACTAACGATCTCAAGCATTTTGCCGATTATCATGTGCCAACTCTTTTATCGTTATGTTTCTCCTAGAGCAACTCCAATGCTAAATATCAAAATTGAATTATCAAATATTTATTTGATATTTAATATAATATTTTAATATTGATTAAAATTCATCTATTCCAACCATATGGTTATTAAACTAATTATCAATTGAAAGTTTATAAGTGAGTTTATTTGTAATTGTCACGTATCAACTTGTGATTGGATACTTAGATAGTTACATTTTTGATAACTCGATTTCCAGCAAGTATGAGCCAAGAGATGAATTATCAAAATAGAACTCTCATTTGATAACCCCGTTGGAGTTAAAAATTTAGTGTGTAATAAATGATGGTTAATGGTTTGAATACCATGTTTGATAACCCATTGGAGTTGCTCTTATGATGTTTAATAGTTGGTAAATATTTGTTTGTTGTAAACAAATTATGGGCACAAAGTAAATAAACTCATGAAGGAATGCTTATTTATAAAGGAGTCCAGACAAAAAAATATTTTACAAAAAAATTCACATATTGTTCAAAGTTGTGTGCAAGACTAAAATAGCCCATCGCATTTTATTATTTTTGTTTCTAATCACAAATTATAATTACATAAAAATATTCAACACACCTACATCTACAGTGACCGAAAACTTACCCTTATCATATTCAAAATTTCGCAATATTTTCCAACAGTTCATCAAACCAAACCACATATTTAACGTTACAAAATTATTGTAATATAGTATTTTCTGGTTATATTTGTTGGTAGAATTTCATCAAAGACATTATTTACTTTTTTTTTTTTTGATAATATTTTAAAATATCCAATTATTTTATCCACTAATTTTTACTTTTTCTCAAGTTATAACTGTAAAATGCAAATTACATACAACAACAAAATGCAAAATACAAAATACAAATTACAACAAGTTATAAACTCTAGCAAAGTGAAAAATACAAAAGAAATGATAAACAACATCCAATTTTCAATAATAAAATAATATTGAAAAAAATAATGTTTGTTGGTATGATTTCATGACACACATTTATTTGCTTTTTTTTTTAAAATATTCAATTGTTTTATCCACTATTTTTTTCTTTTTTTTCTAAGTTATAACAGCAAAATGCAAATTGCATACAACAACAAAATGCAAAATACAATTTACAACAACAAGTTACAAAATGCATCAACAAAGTGAAAAATACAAAATAAATAATAAACAAACTGCAATTTACAACAATAAATAATATTAAAAAAATAATATTATGTAGAGAGAGAGAGAGAGAGAGAGAGAGAGAGAGAGAGAGAGAGAGAGAGAGAGAGAGGAGAGATATGGGAGAAGATATCCAAGAGAGAATGATATGTGGGATTTATTTCTCTCATATTCTAAAATATCATATATATATATATATATATATATATATTTATTAGGGGTACTTTTGACACAATATTAACAATTATTTTAATAATAAAAAAAAAACACGTAGATTTATTCACATAAAATCTAATATAGAGAGACCTATAGCAAATTGCCCCTAAAATAATATATACCCTAGTTGGGCTTATGGACCTTTTGAATGTGAAGGCTCCTTTTTTATATATATATATATATATATATATATATATATCATGATAAATATTCAAAGATGTAAGATTATTAACTATTGTTGTGTTGGGGGGCGTACTTGGTGAGGGGTCCCCAATCTCTTACAAATCCACAATTTGATACTTCATTTTCTTTATTTATTCTATGTTTTATTATCCTATTTATCTTATTTGTGCAGAGGGGTGGGCATTCGGATTGGACCGGATTATTCCGATCACGTTATTCGGGTATTTTGCCCGAAAATAATTACCCGAACCCGAGCCGAAAGGTATCCGGCTATTTCAGGTAGGGTTCGGGTTTTCTCTTCTTTTTTTTTTTTTTTCTATTTTTAGTCACAAATTATAATTAAATTAAAATAAAATTCAATACACCGCAACCCCTACAGTGGCCCAAAATTTACCCTTTATTCAAAATTTCCCAAATATTTTCGAACAGTTCATCAAACGAAACCACCATTATTGATCTACAGAGGAGCAAACCAAACCAAGAAGGTTTAAGAATCCATATGAGAAAAGAAAATTAGATGCATATTCCAATTGTTAGAATTTATTCCGTACAAATATTGATAATTTGTGTTACATTCAGTTTTCGTTACTGTTGCGTAAAGTATTGTAACAGTTCGTAAAACAGTTTGTAAAAATAAAAATAAACGAGACACAAATTTAATGTGGTTTGGATACAACTGTACCCTACATCCAAGATGATCTGCAACAACGAATTTTCACTATTTTAGTTTTGTAAGATAAATTAAAGACTACCTTTTTTATCTTGACGCCGTTCTTGCGCAATACTCAAAACTAGTGACTCCGATTATGTCAGCCTCCTATCCGTTCGATTGAACTCCCTTCAAAGCAGAATCCCTTTATTCGGCGGATCGATCTCCTCCCAAGATCTGTTTAAGATCCTCTCCTGAAGAACCGATCTTCTTTTTGTTATAAGAAGCAAACTTGTGATAATCATTGAATCTTGGTGTCTTCACCACAAAGCCTTGAAGCTGATATATTTTCTACGAAAATCACGTATCACGATGGGGCAATAAAAATGAGAGCAAAGAATATATCATGTGTGAATTTTCCTCTCGAAGAAGACAAGAGCATAAACGTCGTGCTACTCTACAATATATACTGCTCCTTCGTTAGTTTCCTGTGAAACAAAAGCACAAAGTCCATTAGGTCTAGAATACCTAAGATACGTAGAAGACAAGTAATTAAAATAAGGGACACTCTTTTTTGAATAATATAAAAGGGGTCATTACAAATAAGCCCGTCAATAGGTACTTATTCATAAAGAGATACAGACAAAAAACTCCTTTACCAATAAGTCTACACATGGTCCAGATTTTTGTAAAAGACTAAAATAGCCCCTCATACTTTAATATGCTCCAATTTTATCATTAACTTAATTTAACTTCAATTTGACCCCAAATTTCACAAAGTATTCAATTTTGACCCAAAACTTTTATTTTTCAAAAATATAAAATTTCAAAATATTTTTTTTTCCCGCCGGATTCCGCATTGACTTTTCAAAATTTTTTTTTCTTTTCTTCCGGATTTTTTCGCCGGTTTCCGGCGTTGACCGGCAGATTTCAATTTTTTTTATTTTTTATTTTTTCTTTCTATAACATGTTTTTTTCGTTTAAACAACAATATTGCTGTGATTGACAGTAATATTAACTATATTACTGTTAAACACAGTAAAATTAACTAAACTACAGTTTAACACAGTAATATTGCTATATTAATCTCTAGCACAGTAATATTAACACAATAAAACTCATTATTATTTTGTAATAGAGTAATATTATTATGTTGACCGTTCAACAAATGTAAACATAATAAAAAGCCAAAAGAATTAATATTACTGTGAGTGACAGTAATATTAAAATAACAACAATAATATTACTGTCAACCACAGTAATATTACAATAATAGACAGTAATATTATTACGTTACTCCGTGAATAACTCAAACAAACAAAAAAATCCAAACAAAATAATAATATTGATGTGGTTGACAGCAATATTATTACTATAACAACAGTAATATTATCGTTAACTACAGTAATATTATTGTGTTTATAGTAATATTACAATAATAGACAGTAATACTATTACGTTACTCCGTGAATAACTCAAACAAAACAAAAAACCCAAAAAAATAATAATATTGATGTTGTTGACAGTAATATTATTGTGTTTACAGTTATTTTACTGTCAACAACAGTAATATAATTACGTTGTCTTGTCAACAAATCAAACTATATAAAAAAAATAACAAAAAATAAAAACAATAATAATATTACATTAATTTACTGTCAACGACAGCACAATTACATAAATGTATTGTCAACGGCAGTACAATTACGTTAATTAACTATCATTGACAGTATAATTACGTTAATTTACTGCTAGTGACAACACAAGTACGGTCAATGTTTAGCGGCGGACGTAAAAAAAAAACAAAAAAAAAACTTAAAAAACACTAAAAAAAGTCAATGCCGGAAACCGGCAAAAAAATCCGGAAGAAAAGAAAAGAAAAAAGTAAAAAAATCAAAAAAGTCAACGCTGTAAACCAGCGAAAAAATCCGGAAGAAAAAAAATGATTAAATAAAATAATTTGAAAAGTCAACGCCGGAATCCGACGGCAAGAAAAAAATTCAAAATTGAATAATTTGTGAAATTTGGGGTCAAATTGAGGTTAAATTAAGTTAAGGATGAAATTGGAGCATATTAAAGTATGCTCCAATTTTGAAAAGTCAACGCTGGAATCCGGCAGCAACAAAAAAAGTCAGAATTGAATTTTTGTGGTCAAAATTGGATTTCTTTGATAAAATTGATTAAATTGCGGTTACGATTAAGAATTGGGTATAAAGGGTTGAGAGTAATATTGACATATACATGAATGTTTCATTTATTTATAATAAATATTAAAGGGATAAGCTTATTGGTGAAAGAGATATAGCCCCTAAACCTAGAATAATAAAGATGTTTGGTTGGGAACTTATGCACAAAAACCCCTAATATAAATAATCATTAAATAGCAATTTAAATAATTAATCAAGGAAGACAACTTTTCTAACGACATAAAGAGACTTGTTTGTCAAGTCTCACCATTTTCTTGATAATTAGAATTCAATGAGATTCTAAAAGTCTTCCTTTTGATAAACAAGGAAACTTCCCCTTTGTTTATAGACTTGTTTCACAAGTCTTACTCTTTCCTTGTTGATTAGAATTAAAATAGATTCTAACACCAGTTGTATTTTATTCCTTCAGTAAGCTTTCAAATTTATGCTTAATTCAAGAATTTGTTTATTCACTTCTTTGTAGTGGATTAAATTGAGAAAATGTATAAATCAGAAAACTCACTAAGGCACTCCAAAGAACAACTCGCGCCGGCGAAGAAACGCCCTCGTGTAGCTGGCCGAAGGACGAAGGAGAGGAATTCGTCAGGGTGAAAAATCGCAATTCTTGGCATTGCTGAGAAGAATAAGCCCTAGCTCAGACTTCAAACAATATGCCAATGTCCCCTTTTATTTTATTTTTTTTAATTGGGTACCAAATCAGGTAATCTGGTAGAAATATCAATACTCGAACCCGATCCGATTTTTAGGCACCGGAAAATAAAACCCGGCTCTTTGAACCCGATCGGATCGGGTCACAACTCGAATAACCCTATCCGAATGCCCACCCCTAATTGATTTGTATAGATGAAAATAAGATTGATTGGCTCAACAATTACATTGGACGAAGAAAAATGAAATAGGAGCATAATTTATCTTTAAAAGTCAAAATTGTATAAGGAATCATGAATGTATCGATGATAATTTAACCACCTAATAAACATCCACCTTATTAACATCATATATATATATATATTTAAAATTCACACATACACAAATTATTCTGCAAATCATCTAATATTAATTAAAAACATTATAGTATCAATTCTTCAACAGTGCATAGATAAAGATAAATAGAGTCTAAAATAAATTCCCATAACTTCATCGAAGTTATATGTTTTCAACAAAGTTTGCCCCAATTGGAGGTAGGTGAAGACCTTGAGATGTCTCCCATCCGGGTGATTGTCCGGTGCAATTCTCATTTTCAACAATTTTGTTGTACGCAATGTTGTTGTAAATCGTTACATGGTAGTGCATTCTCCCCCGCTACATCTAAGCCGACATCCAAATCTAATAGACGAGGCAATGGGATCGAAAGATGATTCACCCTCCTTCTCCATCCTAGTTAGGAGCTGTATACACGTAAAGTTCAGACATGTGTTGTTCTTCTTGAACACCAACACTTTGGGGCTTACCCTTTCCGGGCGAAGGTATTATAATATCCTGTTGTTAGCTTTACAGCATGGCTTGCATGGTTGAAATGCCAATGAATCCCAACAATATGTTCATTTATTATTAGAAGAAAAAAGTTTACATTAAAAATGATTAATAATAATATTATAGAATAATAGCATATTGATGTATGATTACTAACTTTGGTTGATATACGGTATGAACCGAACTTTGTGAACCAAACTGTGAATTGATAATGGCATACTGATATATGATTACTAACTTTGTTAGATATACGGTATGAACCAAACTGTGTGAACCAAATTGTGAATTGTCTTCCCCCAATATTATGTTCACACAGTGGATAAGGATATTCGAATATCGATCCAAGTAAACGGGCATAATAACCACCATACTCCCACAGATCATGGAAAAAATGGATAATCATTGGAAAGTGAGCTGTAGGTCCTGACATCGCTTGGACCCGTAACTCTGTCTAGTTTGCCAGGTTGCAATTATTTTGAATAAATACATATGCCAAACAATTTTGGGAAAGCCATACTATACATATATATTTGGTGGCATCCCTTGCACTTGAAGATTAATATGAAGATGGATTTGTATATAAGAACCCAATATTACTTTAATTTTGGGTAAAATTCAAAATTTTGGTATAAATAAATATATATTATTTGGATATTAATTAAAACACATATTATACAATTGCTAGGGAAGTGGTTCTCTAAGTAAAACTTCAAAATTGTTCATCCATTTATATATGTATATTTGTTTTTTGAAATTGAAGCATTATCAGTATAATAGTATATATTTCAAAAGGAGTTGATTAATTTCGATTATTTATCTCTATAATATTATCGCATACAACACGAGAAAATAGTTACACTTCCATTCATATCAATCAAAGAATGAATATCGATTTTTCCAACACAATTTTTGTTGTTCTTAGGTTTATACAATACCTTCTTCTAAATTGTGCCCCATACTTCCAAAAATTCACTCTTAATTTACAAAAAACCGCCTACACATTCGAATTTTCACCTTCCTCCGATTCTTGGAAAGTTCCATAAGAAGGTGGTGAATTTGCATGTGGAACTTCCAATGCAACCGCTCTCTTTATAGCGGCCATATACTCATGCATGTGTTCTTTCGCAATTGAAGCTTACCTCTCCATTCTTTGAGCAATCGGAATTTCTATAATTGGCTCTTTTTCCAGCATACACTAGAAAAAAAATTGAAACTACACTTTAATATATATATACGGACTCTTTTTAATAATTTTCTATAGTGATTATTTCGACCAATCACAAATGAGAAAAACTTACATTAAGTGTTCTTTGAGATTCCTGTAGCATCCAAAGAATAGAATGGTCCGATATTATGTTACAAGAGAGTACAATGTAATCGAATCTTCCACCCACGGGTTTTTAGGGTCGTCTTCCAAAAATGTTACAAAATTGGTTAACAATTAAAATATTACCTGAAAGGTTTTCTGACGATTATGTGATAGAGTCGACCGGGTGCGTATAGCCGCCTCGAATCTTGGAGCATCTTTTCCTCGAGTGTGCAAGTATCTTTTAAGCACATTATGCACATCAAGCAAGGAAAACTGTCAAAGATGTGTACTAGTGTTAGTAGCAAGTCATTGTTTTTTGTGCAATGAGTGATTAATTTATCATGCCGCATGAGATCAAAAGCAAAATCTCGTATATACATTTACGTTTATGATAATATATTCTTAGGCCTCTTTTGGTTTCCAAGATCAGGTTATTATAGGTTAGCCATAAATGTTATTGTACTAATCAAACATCGAATAAGGTCCAACAATTATATCAATCGTGTCTAACTACTTTATCAACCAAACAAGGCCTTATAAAAACGAAACGAGCCTTCATAGAATTTAAAAAATGCGAGTCTATTAATCAATTAAGGGGTCATTACTCGTTCGAGTAAGTGAATCACAAGTATACTGAGAATTAATGTCACGTGTATTCAGTTATCATCGTCACCGAAAAATAAAAATCGAAAATAATAAAATTAAATAAATACTAAAAAGATGGCAAGACCAGCAATCTTTTTACCATAAAAGTGATTTGAAGGCATGTTCCAGTGCTACTATCATCCATGAAAAAAACGAGTTAATCCGTAGTTCTATGAATCAAGAAAACGCAAACGAAAATATAAACAATTACACTTCACATTTTCATTGACAAATATGCCTTTGGCATCATGTTACATTTGATGAAACTTCAAGCTACGAAATCAAAAGACGAAATCACCGGAAGGTACAACAATCATTACCTGCAGACTTGTGCGTATTTTAAATTATACGAGTTACTATTTTGTGCAAAAAATAAGATAAAAAGAAAATTCTAACATTTACGAATATCAAGGGTGGGTCAATAAGCTGAGTCACCTCGTGAGCTTGATAAGCTGGCTTGACAAAAGCTTATGATGTTATTATTGTATTTATTTATGATGTTTTTTAATTATATTTTTTAATATTTTAGTTATTCAATCCAAAATAAATTAAATAAAAAAGTGGCCAAAAAGAAAGACTTTCTATCAATTAAACATTTTCTATTTTTATTTATTCAAAACAAATTAAATAAAAAATTAATATTCTAAATAAAATACAATTGAAAAACTAACTAAAAATAAAAAATAATAATAAATTTTATTTTCAATTTAGTTATTTAAATTATTGGTTTAGACATAAAAACAAATTAAATAAAGAAAATAAAGCTGAAACATGCTGGACACATGGCATCATCTTAAAATTCGTCATTTGAAATGACACTTCTTAAGGATTGTAGATCTATCCGACACGTGGCGTGTTGTTAAAACACGTAGATTATACTAACGCATTTTATTTCTAAAATACTTCAAAAAATTATCCAATTTCTAATAAAAAAAAGTTGGCCAACATGGCCTAAGAAAAACATTGCGCCCACGGCCCACCCCCAACAACACACATCATGTCGTTCCTCCAACAATACGCACACTTTTAATTTACTTCATAGATATTTTTGCGTATGCTTTATGGGGTTATTTTACATACTGAAATGTTATTCATAGAACGTTTTTTACTCGCTTGCAGTGCAATTTATTTCATTAATAACTTTCCCCAAAAAAACCTCAAATTCGCCTACTATTTCGTGGGTTATATTACGAAATGCAGTCAACAATTTCGGGTATTTTTACACGAACTATACGTGTTTATCACTATAGAACAAGGAGCACGAAACTGGGGGATTGAAAACATTCTATGGTTTCGTGACAAAGAACACGAAATGACACCTTATATTTCGTGAAATTTTACACGAAATTTAAGCTAAAGATACGTACAACATAGTACGAAATCACTAATTGAGCTTATTTTATTTAACCAACTTATTTGTTAACACTCAAATAAATACAATAAATTAACGTAAAAAAAACAAATTGACCTAAAATTTAAATACAAATACAAATTGACCTAAAATTCAAATACAAATACAAATTGAACTAAAATTCAATTACAAATACAAATTGAACTACTGATCAGACTTTAATTGTTCGTACAAGAGTAGTCGGGGTTTGAACATTTTGAGTAAGTGCCTAAGTTTCTTAGCTCTATGATGTATCCATGCCGGATGGATAGGTGGTAGAGGACTATTCGCGACAAAATTAACAAGCATGAAATGATTGTTGATAAGTGACCACTACAAAACATAGGAAGGTAAGACATACTCCCTACTTGGGTCAAAAGTACCACTAATGCACTGTATTTGGTAGCAATGCCCCATCCCATTTCATTGATGTCCATCCAATAAGCTTGTGGACAAGGCTCTAAGGACCAGTCACACTTGCGTATGACCTCAACGTATCCAGTACTGCCAAGCATCGTCGTGTACACATTAGCATGCTCGTATAACTCAATAAGCAACTCCCCTCTAACTTGCTGACATCTTTCTTGATCCCCGTACACGGCTTGAGCAACACACCGGTACCCACAGTTGCCATCCGCCATCACGTTCACATAATCTTGAATAAGACGGACCATAAATCTGGGCACGAAAGAATAGAAGTTGATTCCTTCATGTGCAGGTATTGTAAGGGCAGCAGATTCTTGTGTGGGAATACGAGAACCACGACCATTTATCTTCGATTGAGGCATTCCATCAGTGCTTCTAGCAACCTTTGCTTTAGGAATCTTTGTACCACGGGAGGATTGGCGACCCTTGGAACCACAAGACGAATTAATTGTCTCCTCATCAATATGATAATGCCATTTGGAAGGGTCTCTCTTTGTTGAATAATCTTTGGTCGTCATTTGGTCTTAACAAATGATGGCTCGGACAGATGCGACGTAGACGGATAAACGATGCCACACAATGAGGTCACGGCATTTATCTTACTCGTGTAATTCATCTTCTTCAAATGGCAATTCAGGTCATCAATCTTTCTACCCACAATCGCCTCGCGGTTTTCTTGATACTCAGGTAGCTCAGAAGGTTCAACTGCCATGGTACTCCAGAATGGATGCAAGTCTGAAATGACGAACGTGTCATTATCTTCCATTTTGTACACAATTTTGCACATGCAAGGGAGCCCATAAGTATTCCAAAGATAGTGTGTGTGCAAATACTCGGATCTTGCATCGCCTCCAAGGCCAGATGCGTAACATAACAAATCAAACACGAAAAACACGGCCACGCTGCAGTATGCTTCCTTATCTTGGATGATAATGAAAAATCGCACTTTAGCTGACTAATTTGAATATAAACTTGGTCCGGAAGTTTGCCTTGCACATTATCCAGACCTCCGGTTGAAGCATTTAACCACCATTTGCAGAAGAATGAGCAATCTCCACTCTATTCGATTACAACGACAATCAAATTGCAATATAAATATTATTTTTATATAATATATTTTATCATTTAAATAACTAAAACATGTAATACCCGTTGATGCTCGTGTTGCCAAAATGATACACATTGCGGGTATAGGCTCGGACAAACTTCTCCTTGCATATCAACCACGTATCATTCAAATACTGTATCAGTCTAGGATATCCCCGTCCAACAATTTCGTTATAATTGTAATGATACTCTTCTTGGGTTTCTGATTTCACCAGCTTAGCCCACAACCCACGTCAGAATATTAGACATTGGTCTTTGTTGCCTCCCATAAATTTCGTCGCATTTGCCTCAACATTTGTGTTTATATGGAATATACACAACATATGATAAGAAACTGAAAAATATTTGGCAGTGCTTTTAAGAGACCCAACTCCCTGTATGTCAAGATCGCATCAGGTTCGACACCATCTAACAACTCTCTCAAACAATTCAATGTCCACTCGTAGGTGTCTGCATCTTCATCCGACATAAATGCAACAACAATCGTAAAATTCCTCCCAAGTGGAGTTTATCCCAATTATTTCCAAAAGATGCATTCCATACCTACATCGATGTTTTTTATACATATTTAAACAATACAATACATTATAACACAACAATCATAATTTAAACAATCGTAATTTTTCCTTACTTATTGGTTTTGTATGTGCAGTCCATCAATATAACATACGGGAACAGCAGTATTAACTTAATAGATTCGGGACATGCAAACATAACATCCGTTATTGTGTTGCTCGTTGCACTATTGACGCGATGTCAATATCGATACTCGCCTTGTTGAAAGTTATGCATCAGAAACTGAATAACAATCATGCCCTCCATTTCCTCTGATTTAATCTTGGCCAACTCATTGTAAACATGCTTCATAGAGGTTTGTATCGTCGGATCATCTTTCCTCAATCTATCCATGATTAGCATTGGCTTCACGTGAGAATTTCTCAATTCTTTAATTCTTGCTTTCTGTTGTGGAGTTATACGACTAGATGTACCATGTCCATGAGGAAACAAAGCCCGGAGGATGAGTATGCTTGCCATCGCTGACAGTCAACCGCCATATTCATCAACATTGACTTTTTGCCAATTATATGAACGACACCACGTTTTTTAATCCTGTGTTTCTAGGATTTTGCATTT
>NW_012193036.1:649295-685114 GCF_000504015.1 Erythranthe guttata | reverse complement strand
AAAATCCCAACTTTTATTTTGAAATATTAGAAAAATTATTTATTAATAAAAACCGCTTTTTGACGCGATTTTTGCCACTGATTTTTGACCCGCCAAAAAGGTTTGACCGCCTCGGACCGCCTAAAACCGCCTCACAGGCAAAAAACCGATTTTTCAAACTTTTACACTAAAATCGTAAATATTTTGGACTGTCTTTGCCTCGGAAACCGATTAATCGACCGCCTCGACCGATTTTTAGAACACTGGTATTTACGATCATAATTTTATGCTAGACATTACATCATAAAATATATGATCAATTTGGTGGATCCCTCGTTAGCAAAAAATTAGAACTAGATACCACCCACTTTTTTTTAATTTAGTGGACCCCACAAATAATCCCATTCTTTATATCTTTTATTTTTCAACTAGAAAAATATGAATTATTATGTATTTACGATCATAATTTTATGCGAGACATTACATCATAAAATATAGGATCAATTTGGTGGATCCCTCGTTAGCAAAAAAATAGAACTAGATACCACACACTTTTTTAATTAAGTGGGACCCCACCCACCACCTTCTACATATTCCCCACAATACCACTACATTTTTCCTTTGAATTGAACCCCTTAATTTTAATAATATTTACTTTTATTTTCTTTTTTCGATTGCCCTTTTAATTTACATATTTACTTTTGAATATAAATAAATGAATTTAAATTAAATATTTTTTTTCTGCGTCCCTGGATGTTCTGTATATTTAAGGGCAGAAATCGGACGGAATGGATTGAAAATGGCTTTTTTCGAAAATGAAAAAATGGGTTCCAATTTCCATTACAAAAAAATTGGAATGCAAAAATTCATTCGGATTTGAGAATGCCTCGTAATTGGTGGAATTTTAGGAAATTTTATTAGCTTATAATCTCTTGTTCCAAATTTGGATACAATGAGAATTTTCACAATATTTTTCTATCTTTTTCGAAATATTGTAGAAAAACGCAAGAAAATCCAAAAGATAGTTCGCCAAATCGCAATAAATAAAACCACTCGTAAAAACAACAAACTGAAACAAAGATTTTCTGACAAAGAAAAATGCAACAGAAAGTTTATGATATCAATTAATTTTTTTTGAGGTTTTAATTTACTCGACCGTTCGCTGTTTATATTTTAATATAAAATATATCATAATTGATATTATGGAATTACAAAAAGTAATCAAAATATGCGGAATCAAAATCGGAATTTCCGGTAATTTTATATACAATTCCGATTACGTTCCAAATAAATTAGAAAATATTGAAAATCAAAACATCGAAAATCGAAATGAAAAGTATGGTTCTAAATTAGGACATTTTTTTTATCAGAATTGACGGAATTTGAAATTCCCTTCCGATTTTCACCTCTAGGTATATTGTAGTCAATTATAATATGTTGTAGTCAACTACTGACTTGTGGTAGTCACATACTGAATAATGATAGTTACCTACAAATTTATTTCTTAAAAAATGAGAATTTATTGCTATTTTCAGTAATAATAACGGTTTTTTCTTTGTAGTTCCACTGTGAACAAAAATAAATCGGTCAAATTATTGCATATGATTCATGCAAATTTAGACAAGAAACATTTAAAATTGTACCAATCCTCATTAGGAGAGTTGGTACATAGCTTCTACTATTAGAGTAGAGGTCTAGCGTTCGAATTTTGTTGTTACTGTTCCTTATGATAATTTTTTTTTTACTTTTCCATTTTTTGTTAAAATAAGCGATCTTTGCGTTATTCTACATCAATTAAAGAAGTCTTTCTTCACAAAATTGGGTGATTTTTTTGCTGAACTTTCTTATGTTCTGTTGTTGAATATGAATTTGGAGGCTAACGTTTAGTTAAATAAAATTGACCGAAGTGATGGTGATGTGGAGAACGAGACAAAACTAGAAATAGTGACAATAATTAGGGGCAAAATCGTCCAAAATATATTTCAGTTGTCATGAATGCGAAACTCAAAGTGCCACGTCAACAAGGGCAAACAAATTTTAATCGGAGGGGCTATTTTGATTCATTTTGAAATTCAGAAGGGTATTGTATACTTTGGGTATAGTTCAGGTAGGTAAAATGAACTTGTACCCTAAATTAAAAAAACTAAACACACACATGTTTGGCCGAGATCAATTTATCGGACCCAAACATTATTTGAAGGTGATTGGGCCTCCGTAGTAATAGCTTTTAAATTGGGCATGTGACCCAATAAATATGGGTCCATTGGGCTGGGCCAATAGGTATATCATTAAGCCCCCCACTCTCGAGTCGATGTGGGAGCTAAGTTGAGAGAGGTGCCGGATCATGTTGAGAGTAGTTTTGTATGTGATTTTTGCGTTGGGAAGGGAGAGATAATAATAAAATATTATTATTATTATTATTTTGCAAACTTGGTTGGCTGGTGGATTTATATTTAAGGTGCTCAAATATGAAATTCGTTTTCAAGATTCGCGTGGAATAAATATGGGTGAGTAATCATTTTTTATCCCTGTACTTTATTTATTTTTCTTTATATACTCTGTTGTTGAAAAGAATATATTATTCGGCTGAGAGGTTCGTCAGATAAAATTATTTTATATGATCGAAGCGGGGAAGGTAAAACGCTTGACAATTATACTGCGCAAGTCGGTAGGGGAGAGCGAGATGGCGTTTGGAATAGTAGGGAAGCTGATTGGGTCGAGTTCCGGTCGAAAAATTGCACCGGAGGAAGAAATCGCGCGTTCTGTTGACACTCGATTAGAGGGTTTGTGGGGACTTTGGCTACGGAGCCACTAAACCAAGCCGCGCGACCCCAGGATGAGAGAGGAGCCGCGCGACTTGTGTGTGAGAAGCCGCACACGGAGCCCGGAGCAGGTGAGTGGGCCAGGAGAGAGAGAAGAATGAGAGAGAGAGAGAGAGAGAGAGAGAGAGAGAGAGAGAGAGAGAGAGAGAGAGAGAGAGGCGGTGGGGGCAGGTGACGCGCGACATGCGGTGGACCGGTGTTCGCGCGACGTGCGCGGCGCGATTGGAGGGGTGGAGGGACGCGCGCCTGGCGCGTCTAAGGCGCGTGCGTGAGGGTTGGACCGCGCATCTGGAGTCGATGCGAGCGCGTGGGTAGGAGGTTTCCGGCGTTTTCGAGGGGTGACAACGTGCTGCTTCTTGGAGTATTAATTTGGTATCAAATGTTAGTATTATTAATACTATTGATGATGTTGGTACTAGTAGCCGACGTCTTAGGTCCCAATTTGTAGATTTTTTGAGTGATAGTGAAGAATCACTTAAGTCGAGTTCGTCTAATGAGTCGAAGGGATCCGAGAGTGACGTAAATCCGGATTGTGACGTTGAAGGTGAGGATGACATTCCACGTGAACGATGTCATTATAGACAAAAATAAAACCGATTAATCGTGACTTGATCGATTTTGATACCTCGTTGACCGAACAACAATTCTGGGTTCTTCATCAGCTAGTTGGGGCTCCGAGGAATATTGATAAGCACTTTCCTAAAAAAGGTGAACGATTGTATGCACCACCTGACGGATTCCATGCCCAGTATGTTAGTTATTTGACGTGTACTTCGCAGATTGTGTCAGACATGACTCTCTTGAGGATATGCGAGGAATTTGGGATAGGGTACAGTCAATTAACTCCGAATGTGATTCTCACTTTCGCATTTCGTCTAATAATGACCCAAGTAGGATTACCGGTTAGCGTCGATATGTTCAAGGCGTTGTTTACGCTACATCGTGCGAGTAATTTACCCTTCTTCTGTACACATCATCGGGTTCCTTACAAATTTTTTAAGGCGATTAAGTTGACGTTGGGAAAATGGAGTACTTTGTTTTTCTATATGAGGGCTCCGATGTTCGATGTTCCCCTTGTCTGGAATCCGGTATGTGAGACTTTCAAGATAATGAAGAATATGGGGAAGCGGATTAGGGAATCAAAGTTATGTGATTTAGAGTTTGACCCGAGTTATATGATCCCGAAGGGTTAGCAGCCTATATCCTTTCATGTAGTCTACTCGATTTATTTGTGCAGATGCACCTTACTCTTTTTTATGCCTCTGTTATTCTTTTATCCATCTGTTGGTAATGTTATTTTTTTAAATTTTTTTTTTACAGATGGATGTATTGATTTCGCGGCCATCCGAGCTAAGGCTACTGGAGGTGCGAAGAAGCAAGTGAAGAAGGGCTCTTTGAAGCAAACGAAGTCAAGTAGTAGTAAGTCGCGTGAAGTGACCTGCATGGAGACCTCTCATGTGAGTGGAGATGATCGTGATCATGATGTTGGAGGAGAGGAGCAGGATCATGTGGTTAATAATGGAAAGAATAAGATGGTAGAGATCGAGTACGTACCTGTACCGAAACAGCCTCGAGTGGATCCTGAGATCTCTTTTGCGGCTCAAGAAGGGGCAGACAAGTGTATGTTCACTTATGGGGTGAACCGAGAGGGGAAGGATTCCTTATGGGATACGGCCGATCATAAAATCGCGATGAGGAAGAATAAGGGTTTCGTTGGAGAGTATGATCGAAGTCGGGTATCTGCTAAAGGTCGTGCTCATATGCTTTCCTTGGCTGGTGGCGACATGTGCCGGGTAAATATTTTTTTTAAGCTAATATGTTTTTCTATTTCGATAATATGTTTCGGTAATATAATGTTTTGTTGTCGATATTTTGAGATAGGCCTTAGCTACTTTGAGTTATCTCATGGAGCAGGAGGAGCAAGTCGAAAAGAAGGAAGAAGAGGAGCGTGTTGGCTGGGAGGCGAGAGAAAAAGATCTAAAGGCTCAGTTAGAGGCAGCGGAGTCCAAGCTCGAGGTGGCACAGTCTATGCTCATTCAGAGGACTAATGAGCTGGAGATTAGTAGGAGTGAGACTGAGGCGAGTAGAGTCGAATTAGCAAAGCTTGACCGGTGCTATGACGAATTGAAGAATAAATATGATACCGAGAAGTTTACGGGGAAGAGGTTTATTGCTTCTTCAGCTGGAGTCGCCTACAAGGAATTGGTCATGTTAGAGGGTGAGTGTCTCTTTCAGGAGAGCGATGTCTGTCGAGCAATGATTGTGGAACGAGCGATAGCAGGGGTTCTTACTCCGTTGGTTATGGCGTGTTGCCAGTACTTACTCAATGTTGGTGGGATTGATGAGAAGATTATTCGAGGTATGGAGGAGGGTATTCCTGATGAGGGAGAGGATATCGATGGTGCGGCGGGCACTGAGATAGTATTGGATGATGAGATCGATGACCAAACTACCAGGGCGACTTCGGCTCGTGATAAGGATGTCTAGAGTAGTAAAGTGTAGATTAGTACGATGTTTTCCTCACTGCCCTTGAGAAGAGGACTTAGTTTTTATTTGCAATTTTTATTTTTTAGTAGTAAGTCGGTATGTCCACTACTACTTCCGTGTGCATCTTTATTTGATATTTGTTTGCACTTTGAGACGTTGGCTTTTATATTGAACTTATTTTTATTTCTTACATATTGACTTTGTCAATGATGTGACGCGTTGCGTTAATGTTTTACATTTAGCATTGTGCGTGATGTACTTGATGAGGGGATCAATCTCTCAATATTTTTTTTTGTTAGGGATCATGCTATTTATTCTTGACCTAGTGGGTCGTATATATATTGGGACCGTGCATGGCCACATTTTAAGTAGATGACCCGTTAAAAACAAAATAGAGTGATTTGGATGATCAAGCTGGCCAGGCTGTATAGATCATCGTAATATCTCTAAGTGTTCTATGGATTGTAAAGATATTCACTTGATGTGATAGCTAAGTAATAGGCTAATGACAACATTGGATGTGAAGAAAATGACTCGCTTGAATTATATAATCGAAAATGTGAATGTTACAGGCCTATCTAAGGCAAATGGAGAGAAAAATATAAAAAACTAATCATTCTATATGATTAAAATTGGTCTAAATAGAAATGATAATAAAATTGTTTGAAATACAAATGATAAATTATTCTTCTTCCACGCCTTTCTTGTGCTTGTCCATGTTTTCCATGTTGATGATGTATGGGTACACTTGATGTCTTTTATGCCTGTAAAATATGATAGCAAACTTTTAAGTGTTTGATGTGAATACTTAGCAACTTTGTATATTGATGTAATCGTAGAGAGGGGGTCTATATATCCGAGATGAGGATTCGGTAATTTTCTCGCACACCGACATGTGTAGTCGACGTTTGATTCAATATACTCGAATGTTTGCGCATGTTTGTCAAATTAGACGATATTCATATATTAGGAGAGATGCTAAGTATGTATTGAGACTATATCAAATGGCGGATGTAGGATTACCCTTCGTGAGGAGACGCGGAGCATCGTTCATCTTATAGTAGCTGATTCGAGCGATATCTGACATCATAGTTGATCTGTAATCTATAAGAGAAAGATGTAAGGAGATTAGAGGGCGTTGAGGTGGGTAATGAAGTAGCCCCTCCAGTTAGGGTGAGGCGTTCACATACCTCTTCATGGGTCGGGCAGATCCCGAATGTCGTTGACATCGTTGCAAGCCAAGGGACGTAGAAGATCTCAAAGCCTGGAAGGATGGTTACTTATAAGAGATTGTCGTAATATGGAATATTGGATACTGGCTTATAATCATACGATGTAAACTTCGAATATACCTTAAGCGTAGAAACTTTTGAGGTTCCCTACATTCCAGGTTCTGGGTATAGGGTGTCCATCGAGGCTCTCGAGACGATAAGCTCCTGTGTTGACCACTTGTGTTACTTTATAAGGTCATTCCCAATTGGGGTCTAGTTTTCCGATTGGGCGTGAGGCTTCGGCTTTGCGGAGGACTAAATCTTCTACATGGAAAGAACGAAGGTGGACTTTGAAGTTATAAGCTTTCGCCATGCGATTCTTGTACATTTGCTGTCGGGTAGAAGCAATCTCTCTTAGTTCATCAACGAGATTGAGGCTAGCTCTCATTGCTTGTTCATGACCCTCTGGAGAATAGTTGGTGACTCTCCAAGAGGGTTTGCCAATCTCGACGGGTGCCACAACCTCTGTTCCGAAAGCCAAGTTAAACGGAGATTTTCTGGTTGCTGCTCGTGGGGTTGTTCGATATGCCCATAGAGCACTATGCAAATTCTTTAACCCACTTTCATTTGGCACTTCCAATCCTTTTCTTGAGGTGTTGGAGTATAGTGCGATTAGTTACTTCGGTCTGACCATTTGTTTGGGGATTGGCGACTGAGGTGAAGAATTGTTTTATAGATAAACCAAGGCACCAATTCTTTACTTTACCACTACAAAATTGGTTCCATTGTCTGAAATAATGGAACGTAGGATCCTGAAGCGGCATATAATATTCTTCCAGAGGAATTTGATGACTTCTTCCTCTCAAATGCGAGCTAAAGGTTCAAATTCTACCCACTTGGTGAAGTAATCTACAGCTACAATGAGGAACGTGCGTCCTCCTGTTGCTGGTGGAAAAGGGCCGACCAAGTATACTCCTCATTGAGCGAAACGTATGGGGTTGTCAATCGGTTGCATTAGTGTTGCTGTCATATGAAGAATGTTGGCGTGTTCTTGGCAAAGATTACATCGTTGCACTAGTTTATTTGCGTCTGCAAGCATGGTAGGCCAATAATAACCTTGTCTCAATACTTTGAGAGCCAAGGTTCTTCCACTCAAATAATTTCCACAAATGCCCTCATGTACTTCTCGTAGTACATAGTCTACTATAGATGGGTTAAGGCATTTGAGGTAGGGGAAGGAGAATCCTCGCTTGTATAGCTCTTCACCTACTACCAAGAAACGAGCCGCTCTTGTCTTTATTTTCTTTGCTTTGGACGAGGTCAGTCGGAAGTTCTCCGCTTTTGAGATAGTTCGCGATGGGGGTGGTCCAACAGGGTTCGTCCACTTCAGCACAATTCACTTCGTCAATAGAGACTATTTCTGGTTGGGAAGCCGTGAGGAAAGTGACTTTCCGGCTTCCAATGCTTGCTAAGTCTAGTTAATTTGTCTGCCTCAATATTGTTGGCTCGTGGTACTTGCTTTATCTCATAACCATCCAATTTTGGAAGGAGAGTAAGTGTAAGAGCAAGATACATGGCCATGGATTCTTCTTTGGCCTCAAATGTTTCAAGGACTTGGTTGACCACTAATTGGGAGTCGCGTGTATTAGGAGCTTGCTAGCTCCGGCTCCTAAAGCAAGGTGGATCCAAACGATCAAAGCTCTGTATTCATCTTCGTTGTAAGAGGCTTTAAAATCAAATCGTTGAGCGTATTAAAACTCATCACCGTCTCGGCTCGTAAGTACAATGCATGCGCCTCCTCCCGTAGCCGTACATGATCCATCGACATTAATGGTCCAAGTGGGTATGTAGGTGCTCTCCTCTATTGCAGGCATCTCTACTACAAAGTCTGCTAGAATTTGAGCTTTGATGGCGGGGCGTGGCTTGAATTTGACCCCATATTCGCTCAGCTCTATAGCCCATTTGGCTAGTCGTCCGAAATTCTCGGGACTTCTCAATATTTGTTTAAGAGGATAGTTGATGAGAACTATTACTTGATGCGATTGAAAGTAAGGACGTAACTTTCTGGTTACATTAATGCGGGCGAGAGCGAGTTTCTCCATGTTCTGAGCCTTGAAGAGCTCAACTTATGTAATATATTGGTTGGTGACCTTTCTCACCGTTATGAATGAGCACCGCGCTAATGGCATCAGTAAAGATGGCCAAATATAGGAAGAGGGTATCCCTTGGCTGGCGCTCCATTAGTAGAGGTGGGGAGGTAAGATATGTTTTCAATTCAGCGAAAGCCCTTTGACAATCCTCATTCCATTCAAACTTTTTCCCACCTCTTAACACTTTTAAGAAAAGAAAACCTTTATCAGCTGATCGGGATATGAAGCGGTTTAAGGCCGCCAAACAACCGTTAAGTTGTTGGACCTTCTTGGTCGATGTGGGAGGGGCCATGGAGGTGATAGCTTCAATCTTTGCTGGGTTGGCTTCGATTCCCTATTGTGAGATCTTGCATCCTAAAAAAATTCCACCTCGAACTCCAAAAGAGCATTTTAGGGGGTTAAGCTTCATCTTATACTCGCGTGAAATGGAAAAAACATTGGTTTAAATCGGTTAGGTGATCGAGACCTCCATGCTTTTGACAAGCATGTCGTCGATGTATACCTCAATATTTTTACCAATCAGGTCTGCAAACATCGTGTTCACCAGACGCTAGTAAGTAGCTCCCGCATGACTTGATAGCAGTAGATGCCTTAATCTGTGATGAAGCTGGCTCTCTCTTGATCTTCTGGGGCGAGCAATATTTGGTTATATCCTTGATATACATCGAGGAAGCTGAGAAGTTCGCACCCTGAGGTCGAGTCGATGAGCTGGTCGATCCTTGGTAAGAGAAAATGATCCTTGGGGCATGCCCTGTTGAGGTCAGTGAAGTCTACACACAATCTCCACTTGCCTCCGGGCTTGGGCACGAGTACCAAATTGGACAACCAATCGGGGTATTGAACCGGTCTGATGTGGCATGCGTCTAAGAGTTTTGCCACTTCCACTTTGATATGTTTGTTGCGTTCAGGACTAAAAGTCCGCTTACGTTGCTTGATTGGCTTTAATCTCTTGTCGACGTTGAGTCGATGCAATGCTACCTTGGGGGGAATTCCCGTCAAATCTTGAGCCTTCCAAGCAAACACGTCCCCATTGTGTCGAAGGAAGTCAATTAGTTGATTCTCCGTTCTTTGATCCTGATCAGAACCGGTGCAGAGCAGCTTAGAATTATCACCGGGTATGAGATCCACTAACTTTATCTCTTCAACAGCTGCTAGCTTGGTGCTATTGTCAAGGTACACTGGTTAAGATTTCTTTATCAGCTTCGATGACCGCGTTGACCCATTTTCGTTAATCGTACTTCGGGGTATCGTCTCCTCTTCCTGAAGGCTTAGGTTTCTTAGATGGCTCACGTAGAGCTCTTGCATGACATTCTCGAGCGAGACGTCTACCGCCAAGTACTTCCCCCATACCATAAGAGGTTGGGAATTTCAATTTTTGGTGAAAGGAGGATGGGACTGCCTCTAAAGCGTGGATCGTAGGTCTCCCTAGGATGATGTTGTAGGGAGAATGTTTATTAACTATCAAGAATTTCACCATCTTCTTCACTCGACATGGGCTATCTCCGAGGGATATGGGTAGTTCCACTTCTCCATTGGAGAATACATCTTCCCGTGTGAATCCTTTTAGTGGAGTGCTTACGGGGCTGAATCGGGTGTTGTCAATTCTTAGTTGTTTAAAGGCGTGAGCGTACATGATGTTGGCTGAGCTCCCATTGTCGACTTGTATTTTCTTGACTAAGAAATTGGCCACTGAGACTGTGATTACTACCGCATCGTTATGTACTTCAACTGGACCTCCTAAGTCGGAGGAATTTAAGATGATGTTGTGATCAGGTCTTCATGTCTGGTAGTCAGACACGGACGAAGATGCATATTCTTGATTCACACGGGCTGATCGGGCGAGGGTGCGTCTCTCATTTTGGGAGTCACCACTTGCTGGTCCTCCAGAGATGAAGGCAGTGACTCCCCGGGTGGGTTGATTGTCATTGTTATCTTGGCCGCGTCGATGACCCCCCTCTTCTCGTCGTTGTTCTTGATCTCGATTATTATCTCGACATAGGAGGTCATCACGCCGCTTGTTTCGGGGTTTATCGATATACTCGCCTAAGTGCCCCTGTTTGATCAATCTCTCAATCGCCAATTTGAATTGTGCACATTCATCGGTAGTATGTCCTTTATCTTTATGGAATCGACAATAGCGGTCTAATCTTTCTCGTTTTGCGTTGGGCTGCATGGAACGTGGAGGTTCCGCTGGACCTTTTTGTTCTATGACATGAAGGATTTCGGTGAGGAGGGTAATAAGTGGCGTGAACCGAGTATATGAGGAAGATGATTGGCCTTCTGATGTTGATGGGGGACGTCGTTCTTCTCGTTGTCTTGGATCATGTCGATCATCTTCTCTTCTTCTCTTAGGAGGGGCGTGGGTAGAGGCCTCCTCTATTCGTATGTATTTTTCTGCTCGATTCAACAGTTTCTCCGAATTGACTGGAGGTCTTCTAGCGATAGATTCCTTGAATCTACCTGGCTTCAGGTTTTGCTGCATGATTCCTGATAACATTTCTTCTCCCACGTTGGGAACTTCGTGGACAGCTTCTACAAAACGCTTGATGTAGGTGCGGAGTGCTTCATTATCTCTCTGGACGACAGAGAAGAGGTGTGCTGGAGTTTTAGCATACTGCTTGTTGATGGCAAATTGGTTGGTGAAGCGCTTTGATAATCGAGAGAAAGTTTCGATTGATCCTGTGGGCAAAGAGTTGAACCAGTTCATGGCCCTCTTTGATAGAGTGGTGCAGAACATCTTGCATATTGCCGCATCTATCGGGCCGTATAAATCCGCCATAGCGTTGAATTTCTCAATGTGTTCGTGTGGGTCAGTTGTTCCTTCGAATTAGGGTAAGCCTGAGACTTTCACTCCCTGAGGTAATACCTCATTGAGTATGTTCATAGTAAAAGGACTGCGTCTTACTGGAGTCGGTGCTCTTCCGCCAATTGGGTCGTTTAGTTGGGGGAGAGAGTTCACATGAGATAGCCTACGGTTTATCTCATCATCCCATTCGTTCATTGGAGAATTTCTCCGTGGAGACGCGTTACCTCTTGGAGGTGAACGCGGTTGTCATCTCCTAGGTTGTGCCCTTGTCTGATTGGTGGATTGTTGCATCCGGGACCTTGGGTCCGTGGTGGATGATGATGATGCACTTATGCGGTGGTCGTTGTCTAGGGGCGGTGGCGGTGCCACCGGTGGAATCACATGAGGAGTGTTTGCTCCTGCTTTGGCGATGTATTGAGCCACTGCTTCCGTAGCAGCGTAAGTAGAAGCTTCCATAATCATCTGTTGGGGCGCCTCTTCGCGATCTTGATGTATTATGTCGGAGTATATTTCGTTTTGTCCTATTAATTTTTTTATGGTTGAAAACTTGTCTACATGCATGGCTATAACGGGTTTTTGTGACTATAAACAACCTTTATATTTCCTAGGGCAAATTACGACCATCCTGAGGTATGGCTAAATTACAAAAAAAACCATCTTGTTTGGGTAATTACAGCCACCCCCTTCATTTTAAATATTTTTACATAAAATTTATCTAATTCGGTTATTTACCGAATCAAATCATATATTCAGTTCGGTAAACGGTATAAAATGTTGGCGTACCGAAATTTCGGTTCAGTTTTACCGATTTAACATCCCAATATAATCTCTAGAGGGGTATTGTAAGATAATATATAGTTGAGGGGGTGGCTGTAATTACCCAAATAGGAGGGGGTTTTCGTAATTTGACCATAAATCAGGGGTGGCGTAATTTGCCCATTCCATATATTATCGGGTGTAGCATCTCTAAAATCGAAATTTTCTGTATTTTTTATTTATTTTTTGAATTAAAATTTCATTATTAAATTGAGAAATAAAACATCAATGGAGGAAATATATTTATACATAAGTAGTTTATATGTAATGAAACATATTTCCTTATAGGATACAAACTAGACTCATTATAATCCAAATATAACACCAATTCCTTACGTTTCAAGAATCCCCCTTATAAATATTCACTAATATACCTCACCACCATAAACACAAAATCAGGTTAATCCATCTTCTTCTTCATATTTTCTCTTCGAATATTCTATTTTCAGTTTCTTCCTCTTCTTCAAGAAAACAACAACAATGTCGGAATCAGAATCATCGTCCGATAATAGTGAGTGGGAATCATCGTCCGATAATAGCGAGTGGGAATCGAATCCAGAACCCCGGCCTCTTTTCCAGGAAGTACTACAAAATTTACAACCAGAGGATCAAATTCCAGTTAGTTTTCAAGCTCCAGAGTTTAAAAGACAGCGCGGTTCCATCATACAGCGGCGTACTGGAATTCGACGCACAAGAAGGCAACGTCTATCTGCAAGGGTGGATGTTTCAGAATCTTGGAATCGAAGAGGGAGAAAATATAGTTGTGAGCAACGCATCCAACGTACTTAAAGGGTTTTACATGAAACCCCAGCCCCACACAAAGGCGTTCACCGAGCTGAGCGACCCGAGGGCGATTTTGGAAAAGGTGCTTAGGGGGTTCACGTGTTTGGGCAGCAGGACCACGATCGCCATCAAGTATAATCGAGTGGATCGGATTTCTACTTTGACGTTTTGGAGGTGAATCCGGGTGATGTTATTGCGTTGATTGATACTGATTGCGAGGTGGAATTTGCGCCACTTAAAGGTGGCCTCAAGTGTATTTATCACGTCTCTGGTAAAAACAACGGTGACCTTTTGTTTGTAGTTTATGTGAAGGATGTGTATAGTTATTAATTCAGTGTAGATAAATTAATGTTATTGCATGAATTTAATATTTCGAAGTATTTATACATACAAATAGAATAATAAAAATACCAAGAGCTGAGAAATGTACGTAATGAAGAGGTAAAATTTAATATTGCATGTTTATTATATAAACGTAAAAGATGCAAAATGTGACAGTGAAAATAATGTAAGGACATTGATGAAAAATAAACATACGATGAAATATTATTGTTGCAGTGGAAAAGATACGTAATAATTATAGTGAGAAGCTATAGTGATGGTGCCCATTTGGACCCCTCAAGTATTTATGTATATCTGCGTATATTTGTATGTATATTTATGCTTGTGTGTGTAGTATGATGTGAGTGTGTGTTGGAGGTGTGAGTGTGTGTTTTTCTCTGGTTTCTCTCCTGCCCTTTCTTAGCCGAAAACTCCCCTCTTATCCCCTTATCTGTATTGGGGCGCGTGCCATTTTATTGGGCTGATGGGCTGATCTTGGGCCTGGGCCGAGAAGAGAGGGGTTTATGGTGGGATTTTGGGCCTGGGGAAATCTGTCCCGATCATCTACTCCCCTCAGTTCGTCATGAGGAGTGCGGAGCAACTAGTCGTGGCGAACTACTCTCTCGAGATGCTTTGACGAGATGAAGAGGCGCGAAGTAACTAGTCACCTCGAGTTTGGTTTTTCTATCTTTTCTCTTTTTTTTTTTGGAACGAGATGTCGTTCTTCGCTCTATGAACAAATTACCGGTTACTTTAGTTCTTTCCTAATGTCATGTTTTTCTTTTCACTATGTATTTTACGACGTACATTCTTCATTATGACTTCAATATTCCCTGCATTTAAACCGAGTGCGACCGATACCGATCGCACTCCACTGTCGGATCGCACTCCTCTTTTGGATGCAAGATACCTCGTCTTACTACTCTTTCGGATGCGAGATACCTCGTCTTACTCCAATGCAACCGATACCGATCGCACTCTTTTTTCGGATGCGAGATACCTCGTCTTACTCCTCTTTCGGATACCTCGTCTTACTCCTCTTTCGGATGCGAGATACTTCGTCTTACTTCTCTTTCGGATGCGAGATACCTCATCTTACTCCAATGCGACCGATTCCTATCGCACTCCTTTTTCGGATGCGAGATACCTCGTCTTACTCCTCTTTCGCATGCTAGATACCTCGTCTTACTCCTCTTTCGGATGCGAGATTACCTCGTCTTACTCCTCTTTTGGATGCGAGATACCTCGTCTTATTCCTCTTTCGGATGCGAGATACCTCGTCTTACTCCTCTTTCGGATGCGAGATACCTCATCTTACTCCAGTGCGACCGATACCGATCGCACTCCTTTTTCGTGCGGGTTTGATTCCAACCCCATCTTTTCGGTAACGCGGCCGATACCGACCGCGGTCTTCACGTCGTACGAGGTCGATACCGACCGCGGTCTTCACGTCGTACGAGGTCGATTCCGACCCCGCCTGTTTTGTTTGCAATTTGCGCCATTTTCGAGAGAGAAATGCCAAGCCTCGGACAAGTACCTCATAAAGACAAATATCAAAAGTAAATTCGTAAAAAACCCAATAGCGCAACGCAACATCTCAAAGTTTCAAGGTGCAAACAATTTTTGCTCCAAACAAAACGATCACATCCAGCAAATATCATAGGGACATCAAATAGCATATGAGTATAGCCCAAATTGAGTTGAGAATTATCCTTCTTAAATAAATCCATTTATTCGCATATTGCGAGTTTACTATACCATTAACATGCTCATGACATAAAACTTGTAGGCATAAAACTTGCATTAATACTCATTATTTCGTGCACCATAGAAAAGACATCATATTTTCGGAAAACTTCCCTGTTGTGTGATTGCAATCTGAAGTGCTGGAGAATTAAATGCGAGCATGGTCTATGGGTGCACGAGTATCCAGCCAAGAGTAGGGGACCGGATAAAATGACCTCGAATGATGCGCCGGCATATTGACGACGACCTTCATGAGGGTTTCCGATGGCAGGGAGATGGAAGAGTACCCATTTTTTGGGCAACAAGTTGAAGAAATAGCTATGTACAGCAGTGCTACTATGCGGTGTCGTTTGAATGCATTTATTTGCTTTTCTTGGTCCCTTTCCATGGCCGAAAACAGAGGGAACTCAAGAATGCCGGAAAATCGACGGAAGAATGACGAAGACAGTAGCAAATTGCCGGTCAACTCACGTCTATAACTCAATTATTCCAACAGACGGCGCCATTTGATGGTGCCCATTTGGACCCCTCAAGTATTTGTATATATCTGTGTATATTTGTATGTATATTTATGCTTGTGTGTGTAGTATGATGTGAGTGTGTGTTGGAGGTGTGAGTGTGTGTTTTTCTCTGGTTTCTCTCCTGCCCTTTCTTAGCCGAAAACTCCCCTCTTATCCCCTTATCTGTATTGGGGCGCGTGCCATTTTATTGGGCTGATGGGTTGATCTTGGGCCTGGGCCGAGAAGAGAGGGGTTTATGGTAAGAAATGTACGTAATGAAGAGGTAAAATTTAATATTGCATGTTTACTATATAAACGTAAAAGATGCAAAATGTGACAATGAAAATAATGTAAGGACATTAATGAAAATTAAACATACGATGAAAAATTATTGTTGCAGTGGAAAAGATGCATAATAATTATAGTCATAAGCTATAGTAAATAACCAAGTCATGAAATGCTATTAGAAGAAATACAAAACAAATAAAGATCATTAAATAAAAACGCGAATGTCTTTCCCAAACACAACATAAATTAGATGACCGTAAGTGTAGCAATTTGATACAAAAGTTTGACCATAAAGCAGGCTGGCGTTTATAATTGGAGTTTATAAGTGAAGAAAATTTACAGTTTTAATCTAACGCAATGAATTCAGTAAGTAATTATTTTTTTTTCAATGTTTTACAATTTTCATATTACAACTTTTACGAAATGAATAGTTGTTAAACAGTAATAAATAACTATCTAAAAGAAAGTCTGAATTCATGCTTAAACGAAAACGGTAGCATATGAAATTAAGGAACTTTTGTATATATTATTAATTGTACACGAATTGGACGAAAAATGCACATTAATAACTTATCATTTGGAATGTAACTACGATAATGTATAAGCAATTCTTGCAAATTATTTACAAATGCGTATTTGAATCCAACATAACTTGTCATTAAAAAATCTAATCCTAACCACATAGTATATCTATCAATGGTCGTATGATGCTTCCTACTATAGAAGGGAAATTTTGTTAACCATTACGATGACAATTCAGATCCATACGGCTACAAATACCTTATAGAGAGGCATGCATTCCACATTACTTTGTCCATCATGTTAAACATAATCAAATAGCCTGCAGGAAAAAGTAAATCTCATTTGAATTGGCATGATACTAAATTCAAATTCTTACAAAATAAGTTGTAAAAGAAATGTTTTACAAACATCAGAATGAATGAGGAGTTTATGAGAAAAAAGTTGGGTAAAAAGTAATCAATCAGATAAGTTTCTATATGCTCCGATACGTTCCACCTGTCAAGCAGATAACTTTACAGACGTATTCAGCTAATAATGCACAAGTGATAGAATTTACAATAGTCGTACCAAATTATAAACTGCACTATCCATTCTTTACAAAGATTAATTTACTGCGCTATTATTTGTAAGCAAGTGTGTCGTATAACAATAATGTATTTAAGAAAATGAGATGTTACCAAATAATCAGCAAGAATAACTTAGGAAGTCAATAAAAATGAATAAAATTCATACCATTTTCTTATAATTACTGAGATTATTAATTAGTCAATAACATTTTAATTTTTAAACTATCAGAATACCAAAAAAAAGTATTATTCAATATCATTAAAAAGCAAAAGTATAAAAAAACAAACAAACGGGGGGGGGGGGGGGGGGGGGACATTCTCTAGAACAGAGTCCGCAAACTCTCTCTTCTCACCAGCAAACTCTCTCTTCTCACCAGAACCATCATAAAACTCTCCTCAATTCAGTAAATGCTTACATAAATTAAAGACTAAGAACAACACATCACCTCTACAATCCTGCAATTTTGATGTGTAATTTTCCCAAAGAAAGGTTCCATAAAAAAGTCCCAAATTTCAGTTTCTTGCAAGGATTCTCAAGCATCTCTCAAAATCCCAATTAGGTAGTAATCTCAGAATATTTTACCAAAAAACACAAGTTATAGTGAAGATATATTAGACAACCCGGCAAAAAACCTAATGAGATCCCGTTGCCATGAAAAAATCGAACATTTTATGGCGCCATTTGGCCATATCCTTGTCGCAGTCCACAACTATTTGTTCTCTCTCCGCTTAGCCCAGACGTGAACCACTGCTCTGATCGTGCAGGCTTCTATTGTTTCCCGAATCGGCTGATTTAGTTGAAAATTTGGGATTTCGAATTGAGGGAGACGACGCAGCGGGGGACTTTGAGATTGTAGAAACAGTGGCAAAAGTTGTGAGATTAAAGAAAAGCTTGACGTTGGGACCATCAAAGAAGAGATTCACATAGAAGTGGGTGCGATGGTGACTAGGAGAGAGGCTGTCGGCGAGATGCTTGTGGTGGCAGTGTTTTTTCTGCTCAATATTTGATTTTGGAAGGTGAGCTTACTATGGTTGTACTCAAACGTACAACCCGATAATGCAAACATATTTTAAGGATGAAACGGTAAAAGCAAACATATACTAACGGTATTAATTTTTTGACCGTTGACTGAAAACAGTAGGGGCCATTTTCTTACGTTTCGTAGTTCAATGGGGTGTTTGTGACAACCTTATCGTTCAGGGGTGCAAATTGTACTTTCCCCTAAAAACTATTTCAAAAGAATTAAGTATGCATAGTGTTATGCAGTGATGTATGTAGCATCAATTTATACTAAATTAATAATGTAGGTAAAAAACATTAAATATAAATAATAAAAAAACATTTTAAATTGTTTACTTCTCCTATAATATGGTAATTATAAGGTTAAATATGCTTTGCACCCCTGAAGTATAGCATATGTTACATTTACTCCTTAAAGTATCATTTATAACACTTACCCCCTCAACATTAATTATTATATATTTTAAAATAAAAAACATAATAAACTAATAATTGTTGGATATATAAATTTGAAAAGTAACAAAATTATTGGAAAATAATTAAAAACTAATATATATTGTTTAATAATTAATGAAAATATATTTTAAGAAATTAATGAATTAAAATAAATTTAAATAATTAACATTACTATTACTTATGTATTGATTTTTTAAATTTATCAATATGAATATATTCAATTAATTGATCCGACAACAATTAGATGTTATTTACTATGAATATAATATTTTTAAATTTTACAATATTGCCTTTTTCAGCATATATTTTTAATTATTTAATTTAATTATTCATTTAGTTATTCCGTTCAATAAAAGAGAAAATTTTAAGGGATTAGAATTTAAAATACAAATTAAATTATGCTTCAGGGTAAGTTACCCCTAAAACATAATTTAATTTGTATTTTAAATTCTAATTCCTTTAAATTTGTTATTTTCCCTCCATGTGCTCCCGCCAAAACCCAAAAGTTAATAAAAAATAAAAATTTCGTACAATAAAATATATAAAGAGTCCCTCCACCCAATCTCACGAATACGACACACAGAAACATAATGAGCAAAGTAGGCGGCGTTAGTGGTGGCGCAGCGCCAACAGGGTGCTACAAGTGCGGCCGCCCCGGCCACTGGTCCCGCGATTGTCCTTCCAACCCCAACTCCGAAATCAACAACAACAACAACGCAGATCCTCCGTCCAATTCCGACTTCAGTGCGAAGCCACCTCTCCCGAACCAGAAGCCGAAGCAGAAGCCACCGAGAAGAACCAGGCCCAAACTCACCCCTGATCTTCTTCTCTCTGATTCCGGCGTCGGCCACATCCTCCGCTACTTTCCCCGCGCCTTCAAGTGCCGCGGCCGCGGCCACGAGGTCCAAATCCCTAAATTACCCTTTCCAACAATTAATTTAGAAAATGTTTTTATTTTCTTCATTTAAAATTTAAAATTCATTAGGGGTTAATGCACAGATGTATAGCATTATGTTTTTGTTTGTGGAAACCTGCAGTTGCCCAGTTTGTTATATATATCCACAAAATTGTGATTAGGGCTTGAAATAGTTTTCTTTGAAAAATGATGATATAATTAGGATTTTTTTTATGAGTTTTTTATTTATTTATTCAGCCTCTCTTTTTATGAGTTATTTTATCTTTCTTGAATCTAACTATTTTAATACAGGTTAATGATTTGCGACACCTTCTTCGGTTATATGCCGAATGGCACTCGCATTTACTTCCCTATTACAACTTTGATCAATTCATACATAAGGTGGAACAAGTGGGTGCTACAAAGCGTGTTAAGGCAAGAAATTCCTCTTTTCATTGTTGGATCTATTTAATCGTTTATATTTTAATGTTCACTGGTTTGTTGACTCTTAAGAGTAGGGAATGAGCATTTCTCTTCCTTGTATGCTTCTTACGATTTCGAACTTCTGTAGTGTGGAAATATTTGTCTGGAGACTATTTCCCTTGTTATGGTTAAAGTTTTGTATTACTTCGTTTTGTAGATCGGCAAAAGAAAATGATAGGAATCAGAAGGTATTATTATTGGTATCTATAAAATCTAGATGATGATATGATCTTGTCTAAGTTTTTTAGGCTTAGCAAGTAGCAACTCATGGACAAGCAGAACCTTATTGTATTTATTATCTTTGTTTACTTAGTAAACAATTTCGTATTGTATTAACTTGGCTACATAATTTGTGATCACTTCATAAAATATGATTTAAGGGTGAATTTCTAGTGTACTAATAAAAAAGAGAACTCAATCTGCATGCCATTCTCTACTAGGGTGGATATATGGTATCTTATACCTCTCCACTTGACGCTCAAAGATGGTGCCTTCTTCTACGTACGAGCCTTTCCCTCCTTACAGATTTCAATAGTAAATTATCCTTGTTAAATATGTAATCAAAGTACATAGGTTAATTACTGTGTGATAAGTATGTGTTGTAGCTAGTTGAACTATTCTTCTCATAGATGTCGATTAGGTGTTATTTTAACTTCTTCCTTTGGTGCTTCTTACCTTTATTACGCACCATTAGGCTAAATCTAAATCTTTATTATTTTAATTGATTTTAAGAAGAGTTCTATACCTTGTTTGATCCTTATATAAGTAACAAAAATGCAAATCAAATAGTGTTTGCATAAAAGGAATATTTAAATAAGTAACTTGTATTTGTATTCCAGGTTAAGTATTCCCAATTAATAACGAGTGGGGTCTGGGTTGTGTAAGTTTCAGCAATGATATGTGTAATGCTATTCAAATCCCTTCAAAATAGATTGAAGCTGAAGATTTTGGAATTTGAGAATATTGTCAAATATGTCTAGAATATTTGATTGTACTAAGACTTTTTTTTTCGCTTTATATTAGAATAAGTGTGTCATGCTAGTACTTAACTCTATTTTTTTCTCATATTTCCATTTTCTCCAATACACTAAGAAGGTTCCAAATTTATTCACAAGTTGAAATGCCAATTAGCAATTGGTTCAAATCAAAATACTGGTCTCGATGAAAATTTGTGTTTCAATACAAGTGTATCTCTCTATCTAATCTGGAATTTGATTACCTGTATGAGAAACATTTTTCTACATAAAACAACCGGGTATAATTCAATAGAAGTGTATCATAAATTTATTTGAGCATCATAAATTCTATACTTGCAATTCATCAACTTACATAATTTATATTTAATCCTTGAATGTATGTTTTCTTGACTTTTTTTCTAATTTACATTTTTCTTCAAGTAGATCTGTCTTAGAGAACTACGAGAGAAAGTTGCTAATGGAATAGACCTAGCAAAGCTGCAGGAGCCCCAAGTCCAACAGAACTCGGTAGATAAACAAGGTACCTCAGTTTTATTAACCAATCTTTAAAATGCTTTCATTTGGTTGGTTGTATACACAACTGGTTCGACGCCAAAAATCTTACATTATTGGAAGTAATTTCAGCAAAATGAATGGTTTGAAATTAGTGGTTTGTATTCTTTGATTGATTGATGTTTTCGTTTTTTTCTTTTTTGCGCAGATTCTACAGGTGACGTTGACATGCCAAGTCCTTTCCCAGAAAATGATTTACAAAATGAAGACTTGAATAATTTTCAAGAAGACATGCCTCAGAGCATCTGGGAGAAAGCCACTCAAGTAAGTTCTTTGTTTTTTCAATTTCGGTACGAATCGCTACCATTTTCGAGCTAGTGTTTTGATCAGTTAGCTCCAGCTAGAATGAGTTAGGCAGCTACTCTTAAAGAGCCACAACAAGGAAATTACGGGACAATGTTTTTCTCTAACGAAGTGGAATAATTATAATACTTACTTTAAATGTATGTATTTTGGCAGGAAACATCGCAACCTGTGCAAGTTGAAGAAGAGGTTGCGCCGAATGAGAGAGTGGACCCAAGTGCTGCTGGCGTTCGTAATAAAATTGAGATGTCGGAAGAACAAAAGGAGCGCATGGAAGCTAACAGGTTAAAAGCATTAGAGAAAGCAGCTGCTAGGTCTCGTTCCTTACGTGCTTGATTTGCTCTTCCTTTTTTGACCAGTTGTTACTCGGCACACATGCTGTTACAGATTAGCCAGCCAAATTCAAAGATAAATATAGATGAAATATTTATTTGGCTGGTTTATGTCATATTTATAAAACTACCTTCAGTTTGTCTATACATTGTTACATTTCATCTACAAGCCGCAAGCGTATGGTCCTCCAATAAAATTTTATTTCATCTAAGATATATGAAACATGCATATATATATATATATATATATATATATATATATATATATATATATATATATATATATATATATATATATATATGTGTGTGTGAAATCTAGTTTGATGCTTTCTGCAATTTGTTTTGAACTAAAATTCTCTCCTTCTTATTAGTTTATCTCTAATAAGTTGACTTGGAGAACATCATTACCAATTTCTTTTTTTAATTCCTTATCTCAGTCAAGAATTTCTGCTTTTTAAGATTGATGCTCTGTTTCTCCAAATATCACTCCAAAAAAATAAAAAATAAAACAATTCATCACGAGCAAGAATTTATTCACATTTCTCATCACAAATGTTATGATTCATCTGTTTCTTTACTCCTTGAATATTAAGCCAGCAAGAAGTGGTTAGAAATCGGAAATATTCGGCTTTCCAAACAAATCAACAATCTTCGGTGCCACGACCAGAAACTGAGACGCAATTCCTTCGCCCTCTTCACCAGTAAACTTGTTTTCTCATCGCTCGCCCCTGTGGATTGAGCTCGGAGAATACGACGTCGTTTGCACCACAAGTGGCAACAATTGCTACAACAGGAATGTCCCGATTAGTGAAAATGAAGTCTTGATCTCGAACAACTTCTTTTACAAGAGATGGTGAGTTTATTATAACATAGAGTTTGTTCCCAAGAGAAATCTTGAATATTGGACTGTATTTGTGCCCCAAATCTGTGAACTTTTGGAATAAATTGTTGCCAATAAATGGAATAAACGGCTTCACTGGGTCAGTTCAGTTTTTTTTCAGTTTTTTTTTTATTTGTTTATTTTTTTTATTTTTTTTAAATCCGAGAGAACCACCCGCCCCGCCCGGTGGTTCACGGTTCACATAATTCCATAACCGGGCCCGTCCCGAGGGACACGGGCCGCTTTACGATTCCGGTACCGGTTCACCAGTCAACGGGCCGGTTAGGGACAGTTCCGGGCCGAAAACCGGCCCATGGCCGTGTCTAAGGGGACCTGGTGGCATGGGAGGATTTTTTTCTTCTTCGTCTGTATGAGTGTGCATGTGAGAGAGAGGACACAGAAAGAGGAGAAAAAAAGAGATAAAAAAATAGGGCCCACAATTTTAAAAATGTGCAACTCTTTTAGTTAAGGTGACAAAATGCAAAAACGGACAAAGTTCAAATGGCGAAATGCTATTAACCCTATTTTTAATTCAAAAGTTCTTATGCAAGCGTTCAAAAACTTGAAGATTCAATTAACCTTAGTGACAAGCTCGAACTTGAACTTAAGCCTATATATTAGCTCACCGAGCTCGAATTTATGCTAAAAAATTTACTCGAACTCGAGCTCAAGTCCTTCGAAATGTGTCAAACTCGACTTGATGATTTCCACTGATTTGCACCCTTCTGTTGAACTAATCTTGAAATGGAATAGGTAACCAATAACCATCCATCTCTTTGGATGTGGTGTTACTAAGTTTCCTTAAACTTCACCTCCATAACATTTCACCACACTCCAAATCAAGCCCTGTAATGCTATAACCATATAACATCACAGATCATATTTTTTTATTTTTTATTTTTTATTATTAAATGAAAAAAAAAGCGGGTAATCAATCAATAGATGAATGTTAAAGCCAGAAAAAAAAGAATACACAAATATGGTTTGCTTCTTAAATTGATATAACCATCAACCAAAACCAAAAATCAAATAAAAATCATATGCTGGAGTGATCTTCCCTGGACAAGCTCTGAACAGTATCGGACCATCTCCCGGGAGAATGGTCGCTACTATTTGACGACAATTGAACTTCCCCTCTCGCCTCTCTCATCATCCTCAACACATCCTTCATCGCCAAACGATTCTCGGGCGCAACGCAAACACACCCCATCGCTATATTCAAGATAGCACTCATCTTTTCTTCAGACCCTTCATTACCCGAAGAATTAGGGTCGTCCCCCGATTCATGAGTCTCCTCCTCCCGAATGGATTTGACCCATTTAGGAATATCCGACCCGTATTCTTGGACCAGGTCTTGGAAAGGAGTCTTTCCGGTTAGAAGCTCCAGTAAGAGGACACCGTAGCTGTACACATCGGCTTGTTGCGTTATCGGCTTTCGCGGGTCCCGGCACTCGGGGGCTCTGTAGAATAGGGAAGATGCGCTGGATGATTCCTCGGGCGGTGAGTCCGGGTTTCGGAATAGGGTTAATCCGTAATCGGTTAGGCAAGATTCGAAATCGGAACCCAATAGTACGTTTGTGGATTTTAGGTTTCCGTGTGTGAGGCCGGGGTTTTGATGGATGTAGAGCAGCCCTGCCGCTAAGTCCTCTGCTATTTTTAGACATGATGTCCAGTGAAGAGGCTTCGATGAACCGCCTGAAGATCTTGATCCTGCATATGTAGTGGTTATTCGAAGATCTAATATAACTCAACATCGCAGAACATACACAAAAACGCAAATGTTACGCGTAAAAAGTCGAAATTTAAAATTTCTACCATCTCTACTTTTAGCAGAGCACGAGCATCAATCAACGTGCTAGTAGAAATTTTAAACTCGCAAACGTAAGGATTTTATGTATATAACTTTTTATCATCGAATCTAGCGACCGGTTCATCTCAAATTGCAATAACTAATCGCTCAAAATTTGCAACGTATATTCGTTATTTACGGAAAGTTTAAAAAAACAAACAGAACAGCATACCGTGTACGAGAGAGAAGAGACTTCCGTTCGGGAAATAATCATACACAACCAATCGTTCCTCCTTCGCCTGAAAATAGGCCCTTAGTGGAACCAAATTAGGATGTCTTAATCTACCAAGAATCTCGATGTGCCTTCTAAATTCCTCCATTTTCGGATACCGAGCTTCCTTTAACCTCTTAACAGTAACAATATACCCCGACTCCATAACCGCTTTGTAAGTACTTCCGATAGTACCCCTCCCTAACGTCTCCGCCGAAGCCTTCAATAAATCCTCTAAACCATAACTCATCAACTGATCACTCGATCCAAGAAAAGTCAAATTCCCGTTTCCTTCATCCCAAGAAATACTCCCCCGTTTATTATTATTATTGTTATCTCCACCACCACCGTTATCACCGCCACTAGGAGGAGTAGCCGCCGCCTCATCCACACCTCGTCCGACCACCGCTTTAGACCGTACCTCGCTTCGCTTACTCGTCCTCCTCAAACACATAACTAAAACTAGTGCTAAAATACATACTACGAAAAACCCGCCGACGCTCGAAACAATTATTATTATAAGTTTCTTGTTCGTCTTCCGACTCCCAACGTTCTTCTTCGAGGGGAGTATTGTTGGATACGATGGACTGGGCGAAGGACCGGAAAGAGTGCATGGTTTTTGAATTTGTTCGCCGCACAAACCGATGTTGCCGACGAACGAAGATCGATTCGATCCGAGCAACGGTGGAGTTAGTGGGATCTGTCCAGAGAGTGCATTATTCGACACATTGATGAATCTTAAACTGTTTTGATTAAAGGGGGGAACAGCACCACTGAACCGATTGTCCTGCAAGTAAAGAAGATACAATCTAGGCAAATCGACCAACGAACCCGGAATCTGACCCGATAACTCGTTACCGGAAAGATCGATAACTTTGAGACGATGAAGAAGAGAAAGACCAACAGGGAATATTCCGCCGGAGAATCTGTTGTCGTTGAGGAAGAGAGACTTGAGATTGACTAGGCCGGAGAGTGGTGGGATTTGGCCGGAGAGTGAGTTTTGTTTGAAGCTGAGTACCCTGAGTTGATCCAACTGATTCAGGCTTTCGGAATCTAATTGGCCGCTCAAGTTAAATCCTTCAACCACGAGTTTTGTGATTCTGCCATTAAGGCATTGCTTAACTCCTTGCCACGTGCAGATATCAGTACTGTTGGCTACACCCCATTGAAGGAAATTGGAAGATGGGTCCACCGACATTTTCAAAGCAAGAAGAGCGTCGTAATCACTTGTTGTTGATCTTACTTGTGGGATTAATGCAGTGAGTAGTAGTAGCAGTGATAGTGATGTAATAAGCAAGAAGATATGTTTGTTGTTGTTGTTGTTGTACCTGGAGATTGAGGAACACAGACCGGTACTGTACAACGTCATCATCATACTTAAATTAGATTAATGGAGATTCAAAGAAAAAATGAATCTTGGAAAGGAGAAGCAGACGACGACAGGTGTCGTCGTTTGATGAAGAAGAAGAAAAGCATGGAGAAGAATCTTTGATGATGATGGTGATGAAAGGGAGGAAGATGGGGAAAGGGGGAATAGCTTTCAGTGTGCTTTCGTAATAATAATGAGGGGAATCTCCAGATCTAGCGAACCAGAGTAGTGTGATGTCATCAAAGTGTAAAATGTAAGGCGCCAATTAGTGTCACTGTCAACACTACACGGCCTTAGGTTTGACTAATATTATAGGGTAAACTACCGCAACAACTCAGGTTAAGCAAAACTACCAAATATCCCCTCGTATTTGTATAATTATATACACCGCTCAATTATAAATTTTCTTGGGTTGGTAAATTACACTCACCCCCTTGAAATGTAGTTATAAACTCTAATAGACTAATGCATTGGATACGTTATTACGATAGAGTTCTAACGGACTATTGATTTCAGGAAGTGGTGGAGACAACAAATATGGGTGATTTAAGAAATATTGGACCCCATAACTCTATGTAGGGATGACAACGAGTCGGTTCTGGGCCGGGTTTGCCTAAACCCAAGACCCGACACACAAAAAATATATAAACCCAAGACCCGCCCCACACTCGCTTTCATTAGCTTATGACCCATGACCCGCCCCAACCCAGACCCTAACTAAACGGTTATGACTCGCGCTAGACCCGTTAACATACAAAAAGTTTAATATTTTTTAACTTTCATAACATTTTGCTTGTATATTTTTACGAAATAATCTCAATACTAAAATACAATATTTAAAAAAATCTCTACAAGTGATATAACATGAACAATACAATTACAATTAATTATATGTAACTTCGATAATAAGTAAAATTCAAAATGCAAGACAATTAGCGGTGGTCCACAAGTGATAAATATTAATCATGAGAAATGAGATTCGAAAAATAAAACAGTGAAAATAGGTAAAATGATAATAGACAAAATGGAAATTGATAGTTTGATAAATGAAATCCAAAATTATATATATATATATATATATATATATATATATATATATATATATATATATATATATATATATATATATATATATATATATATATATATATATATATATATATATATATATATATATATATATATATATATATATATATATATATATATATATATATATATATATATATATATATATATATATACGGGTCGGTTCTGGGCCGGTTCCAATAAAACCCGTAACCCGATCCAGAACCATCCGGTTCTAGAAACTTAAACTCATTACCCGACCCAAAACCATTTAGCTGACCCAGACCCGCCCCAAACGGGTCGGTTCCGGGTCCAAGACCCGCCAAACCCGTACCCATTGCCATCCCTATCTCTATGTTATCTCCACCACTAGCTAAAAAAATAATAGTCCATTAGAACCCTATCGGAATAATGTATCAAATGCATTATCCCGTTAGAGTTTCTAACTATGTTTCAGGAGGTGAGTGTAATTATCGATACCATAGGAACCTTAAAATTATTTAAGCATACTACAGGAGCGTGGGTGTAATTTACCCAATTTTCTTACACTTTCATTCTTGTTATGTCAAATTTAGTGGAATCTCTAGATTATAGGTAATATTCTCAAGTTTGTATCTGTTTTATCACATTCGAACTCCACATTTTGAAGCAAGATGATCATAAGATGTGTTTATTGGCTTGTATATATCCAGATTGTGGTGCACCAGAAGCTGCATTTTTGCACAAAACGAGTACAACGAGAGAACATTCCACATAATTTGGAAAATTATGTTGAATTTGACACCATAAAGATGAACATGTAAAAAAATTCATAATTGAGAAGGATAGTTTTACTAACCCAAACATTAGGGTTTTTTTTCTCGTAATTTAACCTTACTTGTAATTTACCCAATATTATATATATTCTACTAAGACAGCTTTCTTTCATGGAAAATAGATAAAAGAAAAGAAGGCCAAAGAGACAAACACACGACACGACAAGGGTCATTCACTGTTGGAGTTTGGACTAACTGTAAAAAATTTATGATTTCAGTAATGAGGTGTGAACTGACTTTCTCTCTCATCTCATCGCCCTCTCTTTCTCTCTCTCTCTCTCTCCTGTCTCGAAAAATGGATAGGTGGTGGTGGGGGGCTTTCCTCGAATTTCATGGTCACGTGAAGTATGCTCAGGGTGTCTGCACACCCAAATATACCATTTCCTATTTCTTATTACTTTCCAACTCTCTCTCTCTCTCTCTCTTAATTTCTTCACTATATAACAATAATTGGACTAGTAATTTCCAACTCTCTCTCTCTCTCTCTCTCTTAATTTCTTCACTACATACATAATACATATAACAATTCAATTATTGGAGTATTAATTAAAAATAAAAATAAAAATTGTGCGGATTGGTTAATTTGTATATTTCTAACACTAAGAAAGAAGCTAAGCAAAGTGATATTGTCATGCGTGCCCACTGCGCCTTGGACTGCTAAATCTGATTTCTTTTGTGAGTTACGAATCCTTGGATCCACAACTGACCAACCAGCGTAATACAATTTAATTATATATATGTATATGTTACCACTTGTTTATTTTCATCTCTTTTTTCTTTAACAATGAGAATTGAATGCCTAAAGATATTTGTAATATGGGGAGATATCAAATATGACGTCAGTTGGATTTTTTTTTTCTCTACAATAATCCATCCAACTTTTTTGAAAAATGGGGTAATTTTTGGATTTATTTTAAATCTACAGTAAAACGTCATTCAAATCGTCCGATTGAAACGCTGATCAACGGCTCCTTTCTCCACCTTTGTAATCTTCTTAATCAACGGCATGTGATAGATGAAAGGATCGAACGGCCTTTAAAGGGCGCGATATTGAATGACGCGTCTTTGACCTGTCAGACGGTTAAACGATGTATCGCTTAACACATTTAAGTCATTTGCTCCCTTCTTCCCAACCGTAAGTATACTTGTCCCCCTTTCTTTGTTAGTAATTATTATTGTTTTTATTTGAATTTTGCTAATTTATATTTTAATTGTTGTAAGTAATTTTAATTAATTCCAGCAGAATATTTCTTGAGGTAAGAAATTCAATTTTTTTTTGTTGTTGTTTACTTGTTATAATTAGGTTAAACTTTAACTTGTGGTGGGATTAACAAGGAATCTTTGTTGCTAGCAAATCATAATTATTTGGAGGTAATTCTTTGTTATTATTTACAAATATAGTACAACTTGGAGCTGTTTTCTTTTTCTTCTTTTAAATAATGGCTGAAATTTAAATTTTGTTGTGTTTTGATTGTTATAATTATGTGGAAATGTAATTTGTTGTGGACTGGGAAGAGATTTTTGTTGCTAGCAAATAATAATTATTTGGAGATAATTATTTGTTATATTGTACAAATATAGAAAGACGTCTTTTTTTTTTTTTTTTTTTTTTTTTTTTTTTTTAAATAATGGCTGAAATTTAAATTTTGTTGTGTTTTGATTGTTATAATTAGGTGGAAATGTAATTTGTGGTGGATTGAGAATGGATTTTTGTTGCTAGCAAATGACAATTATTGGGAAGTAATTATTTGTTATATTGTATAAATACAGTACAACGTGGGGCTGTTTATTTTTCAATAATGGCTGAATTTTTTTATTTTATTTTTATTGTTATAACTAGGTGAAAGTCTAACTTGTAGTAGATTGAGAAGTGATTGTGGGTGCTAGCAAATCTTCAATTATCTTCGAGAGAAATTAAATGTTATATACGTTAGTTAAATTCTGACTTGAATGATAAGTTTTTTAAATTCTGTAAATTATTTATTTTTTAGCGAGTTAGTGTTATATGTATGTGTCGAAAAATTACGAGTTATACAATTTTTTACATAATAGTTTCTGAATCATCAAATTATAAAAATTCTACCTTTAGAGTTTCTAGCTATAAAAAGAATTAGAAAATATTAAATATTTCGAAATAAAAATAGAATATCAAAATATAGGGTTTTAATGGCGACCCCAGTTAGGAATATTGTCAAAGTTTTCGTGTACATAAGAGGCCACATTGTTCAAGATGGAGTGTCAGTAAATTATGATCAATCTCACCATACAGTTGTACGAGTTAAACACGATATCTCTTTCTCATACTTTTTGGACAAAATATACTGACGTTGCCAAATATATAGTAATGAATTTGTGTTATCAATGTCTAGCAAGATATCCGATGGTATCAAAATCAATGGAGAGAGATAGTTTATGAGATAACAAGTGATAATGATTTAGAAATCTATTTGCACCCGAATGAAGAAAACGATTCCGTAGATGTTTATGTTCAATCTCAACATTTATACAATCTTTTGATGCCTTCACAATTCACTACATCAGAACATGTATACTCTCCTACGATACCTTCACAACCTTTTGTGTTGAATGAAACATACAACTCCTTTATGCAAACAAATCCTGAGTTAGTTGCGGTTACACAACGGTTTTCTACTATGGCCTTTGAAGCGGGACTATCGAGGCCTTCTTATCAAAATCTTGGGGCATATATTGGGGAATCAGTGGCGTGAGAAATGTTTAGAAAATTTTGATCTTCCTAACGACACTCGTCATTATGATAATAACGATGACGAGGATCCTTTCGGAGACGCATATGGTGTTAGGGTAGGTGACCAACAAGCCAACTTGTGGCTGTGGTCCTTTTGTTTATTCTTGTAATAAATAATCGTTTTTTCGTATTAATGATAAAACACCTTGGCATTCTATATCTTTGTCCCTTGTTCAAACATAGATATAGTCTTTACAGTTATTACAGTTACTTATAATTGATCTTTTAGGATCGTGAGACACTACACCATTTATTTAAATATTATAACTGTTAAACCGTGTTCCTAGTCGAAGGGTTACGCCACCAATGAGTATATCGGCCTTTGCCATTAAGAGACTAGCACTTAGTGTATGTGTATTGTGTCTCATCAGTAAATGGTATTGTGATATCGGCATGCATAATTGGATGCTCGTAAGTTGACAAGTTCACTGAACTCCCTCATCCTAGAAGTCTCTAAGTGGTTCCCAATAATCAAGTAGATATCTTTATGATATAGTTGTACACCATTAGTTCTTAAGACCTAGACATCACCGTGACTTTACCAGAGGACCAGCTGTATCATTACCTGTCCCTGAGTTCCACCGAGGACAGTCCCAAGGGCTGGTGTTTGTGCAGTCTGAAATCTAGTAGGAGGTATGTGCCTTGTTGATACGAACCCCGTAGAAATTGTTACGAGACCCAATACCTTACGCGGAAGCAAGATCGAAGACATCCAAAAACCAAGCATTCAGATTGGCGGAAGCAAGGAATAATGACCCCATAGCTATTAAGAGCTAGAAACTATTATTATCAAGGTGAATTATAATATTGACCCCGTGGTTATAAAGAACCAGAAACCAATATTATGGTGCTAAGAAAAATACAAGAATCCACTTGTAAAATCCCAAAGGTTGCTGTAGAACAGCGAAGGAGAAATAACTCTCAATATACTCAAATATTCATTAAAATTCGTCCATTAAAATAGGCTAAATTGACAACCTATTTATAAGATCTAAAAAGACTCATTTTTCACAAGAAAAATGACTCTTACCTAATCTATAATAAGGAAACTTATAAATGACCAAATCCTAACCATAAAAGACTCTAAAATAATAAAAAATTAATAAATCCTAAATTCAAAACGTGCATAAATAAATTAAATAACTTGAACTTCAAGCCGACTTCCCAACCTCCCTTGTAAACTCGCATAGTCATTTGGCTGTGCACGTCCAGGTGCTTCAAGCTCGATTTCGACATTGTTCCGCTTTGATTCTCTCTCCGCTCAAACCATGAAAGTTGTACCACTTTCAGTTAGGTTTCCTCAGAAATTTTAATCACCTTATTTAGACATCATATGAGAGAGTTATAAGCTGAATCGTAAACTCCGCCATAATCACACGGGACTTTCGGGATGCATGAAATTCGACTTGTCCAACGAAATTTCCTCTTTCTTTTCTTCCAATTCCAAACCATTAACTCATCAACAGTCTCATTCAAACCTTTATTCTCTAAGGATAACTCGAATAGCCTCTCCAAACTCGTACGCTTGCGCTTGTTCCAAGTCTTTATCTTTGAGCTTGTGTGGATCGTATCTTACTCCCCCTCTTTAAAAGGATTCGTCCTCGAATCGGGACAAATATCAATCGGAGCATATAGAAACGATCTTTCACGATCATCTTCAAACAATTGTAGCTCATATGGTCTAAAATACACCAACGTCGATAAACTCAAGTTTTCCACCAAATTATTGCTAACAACATTACTATAACCGGCTGCGTCTTCATGTATTGCATCACTATCTTCATCAATTTCAATAACGGAAGTTTGTGCTCCAGTTAGCTCGACATTAAACTGGTTATATCATCATCCTTAACTTCGATGAATGGCTGGATCGTATCTTTCTCCACCTCTTCAAAAGGATTCGTCCTCGAATCCGAACCTTCAATTTCTTCTTCAAGTGGTGGGGCGGTTTTGCACTGTTCATCCTCCTTGGGTGCAACTCAACAATCTTGTCTCGCGTCCCTTCAGTTTTTGCACCAATGCTTTCCACGATGTCTAGAACGTTTTCCTCCATGGGAATTTGAATATTATCATTCCTCTGAGGTGGTGACACGTACATAATAAATTTTTCCTTTGTAGAATAATCCTCAATGTTGGACCACAAATTCACAAATTGCTTGCTCGGACACTCTCCTCTCTTAGTCTTGAATTGCTGCTCGGTTATTGATTTCTCTCTTTGAGGATTTTGCAATGATTCTCTCACCATGCTTGCTGGAGAACTCCTTTGCGATTCCAACCTCGGCGAACTCCGTTCTTTTGACTTAGTAACTTGCCTCAAGCTTTGCATCTTCAATTCCCTATAATAATGGGCAGGAACGAACCTCCTTCTCATAACTGTCTTCATGGACTCCCAATCTTCAATTGGTGGTTCGCCACAACGCCGCCTAGTGATAAGTATTCGTTTTGCACGATTTTTGCTTATCGAATCTTCGAGTTTTGGTCTTCATTCGTCCGAGTTTCGGCGTTATTTGTATATATTATTGCGTTTCTTGTTTTATTTCTATTTTTAGGTTTTGTTAGATATTGTTGCCGATTCGAAACGATTTTGAAAGCGAAGCCGAGAATCAAGTCAAACAAGAGCAAAAATTGCAATCAAGTGGATGGTGGCAGCCTTCGGTATTTTACGCATAACTTCTTCATACGACCTCCGATTGAGCTGATTCAAGTGGATTTAGAAAGCCAACTGCAAGGGCTACAACTTTTGTGAAATGCAAAATTGTCAAATTCGGGCTACAAAAGGGTCAAAACAGAGTTTGAAGTTATTGCAGTGAGCATATCGCGATATCACCTACCATATCGCGATATGGGAGAAAATGAAACAGAGAGCTTGCATTTTTGCCATATCGCGCGATATGCCATTCCATATCGCGATATGGGAGAAAATGAAACAGAGAGCTTGCATTTTTGCCATATCGCGCGATATGCCATTCCATATCGCGATATGGGGAGAAACGAAACAGAGAGCTTGCAATTTTACCATATCGCCCGATATGACTACGCATATCGCGATATGGGCCTCGGGATGTGTAAAAAATATCTAAAAAGGCAAAGCTTCCTCAAGAAGCTTTGCCTTACTATAAATAGAAGTCAGCCCTCATTCTTCTGGACGACTTCGACTTTTTACGGTTTTCGACGGTTCTTCGCGGGAATCATCAACGGGGGTTTCGACTTGGGTTTTTCTTACGCAATTTCTTTACGTTTTGTTCTTCATTTCCTTTGTACATTCTTTTGATACTATGTTTGTTATGAACTAAGAACATTTTCTTCTAGGGCAATGAAGCCTTGTATATATTGATTTCGATCGTCATTTCTGTTATCTATTTGTCGTGTTTTGATTTCGTTTATGTTTTCCTGTATTAAATGCTTCTGATTGTGTTGATCAGCTCTCAGATTGATATTAAATAGGAATGAACTCGAGAGAGGATTTCTTGTTTGAAGTTAGGAAAACATAGCTCGGGGTGTGGAAACGGAGACGTGATGCACTTCGGGTAGCCCTTAAGGACTTGGCCTAAATGCTCTCTTAATAGCAGGTTCTGAACGGAGACGTCGGGCCTGTGGGTAGACTCTAACTACACTGGAGACGGGGGTTAGAGTACTTTAGCGTCTGGGTTAACGAATAGGAATGTGGCGTTAGATAACGGATTTGTAGATCATTGTTGATTATACATAGGTGGATTTGACCCTAGAAGTCCCCTTTAAATCGAAGTCCCCCGCGTTGAGTTTTCGTTACTTTATTTACGTACATTCTATATTTGCATGTTTACGATCTTGCATGCTTATAAATTAGGGTTTATCACCAATCCACTTATTTACGATCGGCTAGATAATATAACGATAATATAATTACACTACTCAGCATTTGAATCTACAAGGTCCCTGTGGATCGATATCCGGAACCACTGTTCTGCAAAATGCGATACCGTATACTTGCGGTAATTTATACGTGAGGAAAACGCGTATCAAGTTTTTGGCGCCGTTGCCGGGGACCAATTTGATTTTATCTTTGTTGATAGTGTTACCAATTATCTGATTATTACTTTAGCCATATTTATCTGCTTTATTTTCGATTCCCACCTTGATTTTAACCGATCACTTTGTTTATGCCCAGGCGTCGAAATTTGGAAATCATAGCTTACGATCTCGAGATTGAAAGGACACTTCGTAGACTAAGGGCCACGCGCAACCAACAAAGTGAACCAATGGCCGACGATCAAGGAAATCCAGAGCACCTGGCCTTTGAATACGATCGAGAGCCAGGACGAGATCACGAGCAGCCAAGACCAAACCTGCCACCCGAGCGAACAATGCGAGAATACAGAACTCCAGCTGTGAATGAGAACTATTCGGGAATCAGGAAACCGACGATAGCCGCAAACAATTTCGAACTGAAGACGGGGCTAATCAACATGGTCATGGCGAACCAATTCTCCGGAGCAGCCACTGCAGATCCAAATCTCCATCTTGCCAATTTCTTGGAGATTTGTGACACGATCAAAGTAAACGGTGTTTCTGATGATGCCATCCGGTTGAAGCTATTCTCATTTTCTGTCAGAGATAAAGCGAAGAGTTGGCTTCTGAGTCTTAATCCAGGATCACTCACCTGTTGGGAAGAATTATCACAAGCCTTTCTGGCACGATTATTTCCACCCTCGAAGACCGCACAACTACGAAGAGATGTAGGCAACTTCAGACAGATGAGCCAAGAGCCGATGCACGAGGCTTGGGAGAGATTCAAGGACTTATTACGACAATGCCTCTCAACACCCATTCAACCCGTGGGAGGCGGTGAGAGTGTTAGCAGAATG
>NW_012193036.1:601989-623153 GCF_000504015.1 Erythranthe guttata | reverse complement strand
AATATATATATATATATATATATATATATATATATATATATATATATATATATATATATATATATATATATATATATATATATATATATATATATATATATATATATATATATATATATATATATATATATATATATATATATATATATATTTATTTATATATATATAAAAAGACAATACCTTACCTCATCTTCTAACACGTGGCAACTTAGGGTTTCTAACCCTAGGGCAAGTTTTATAATTTTTACTATCTTTGGGTGTAAAAATGAAAAATCGATATTTCATCTCCCCTGAATTCTATCAGCCATTTTTATCATCTCCTCTAATTTGTCTCTAAATTTTTATCCCTTTAATTTCTCTTTCAATACCCACTCCTTCAACTGCAGAAACCGCCGATTGAAATCAGTTTTTCCATCGGTTTAATAACTTCTCATCTCCAATTTCATGTTTTTGAATACCCACTCCTTCAACTGCAGAAACTGCCAATTGAAATCAGTTTCTCCCATCGGTTCAATAACTTCTCATCTCCAATTTCATGTCTCATCTGTATATCAACACAAATTCTCACACAAATCTTTCAACAATTATTATTTCACACAAAATTGAAGCTCTAAAATTCGCCGGCCAAAATTTCAACAAAAATTGTCCGGGAGTCGGATTGAAGGACCTTTTGCTGCCAGCGAAAACCACTGCCAATGGTGATTGAAATTTCTTGAAATTTCAGGTAAGAAATTTTTATTCCACAATTTTTTCTATAATCTGCAAAAGAGCCAAATTTAAGCAAAAACATAGGCATAAGATTGGACCCATTTATTTTAAATTATTAACAACAATAATTGGTACACGTGAATTATTACCATATCTCCTTCTTGAATGTTTCGCCTAGCAAAGAGCCCCCATCCATGTATTTTCTCTTTTTTGAAGCATGGCCGAGTAAGAGAAAATACATTAGAAATTTTGATATACAGGGATTTAGTTTACATGTTGTTGGTTTATTTTTTTTTTCATTTTTTTATGATTTTATGATTCAAGAAAAAGGCTCGTCAAAAGGTGAAGATGTTTTTTCGTTTTCTTTGGTCGACGTCTGTGAGGGTATTGTTTTTCCCCGTCTTTGCTATCTCTTCAACTCATAGCCGATTTCCGAAATCAATTTATTTGTACTGCACATTGTCATATAATTGATGCCGTTTTTTTGTGCAGATTGTTCGAAGTTACCAAATTAAAAGTTGTTCCGTACGATATAAAAATATCTTATAAAAATAATATCAGATCTGAATGGAGCGTGTACACTGATTTTCTTTTCCATATATCATGTAGATATGACGCCTCAATTAACATGTTTCAATGATATTACACCGGACCGCTTTAACTGGAAAGTGGTGGCTCGGGTCATTCGACTTTGGAAAGTTCCTAGCAAGATCGACCAAACTATTATTAATAGCATTGATATGTTCTTAGTCGATGAGCAGGTCATTATTTATTTACAAAATTTATTTCTCTTATGGCTATTTAAATTATGTTTACCGGCTAATTGATATTGTTGCATATATTTTTTCAGGGATGAAAAATTCATGCGTCTATAAAAAAGACCCAAGTGAATAATTTTTACAATATTATAAAAGAAGTTAATACTTATATCTTCCAGAATATTTTGGTAGTTCCAAACGATTTGAAGTACAGGGCAACTCGCAATGCTCACAAGATCATATTTATAAAAACTACTCGGGTAACCAATTGCAAAGCCGAGAATATTCCAGGCGTCACTTATGACTTCACGAATTTTCTTGACATCATAAATGACGGGGATGATACATGCTTATTGGTAAAATATTTTTAAAATATAATATTTTATGTGTTTTCTTAATTTATTATACAAACATTGCAATATTTTTTACGCATATACTTTTTTTTTCTTTTAGATGTTATTGGACATGTTATAGAAAGAGATGAAGTGAAAGATATTAACAAAAGTGGACCAAGCCACAAGATACTAGAGATCACTCTTCAAAACTTATCGTGAGTATTTTTAAATTATATACAGTAAATTCAATTGATGCTGAATGATTTCGTATTTTTGATCTTCTAATTTATTACATGTGGTTCTCAGAGAGAACCAAATAAAATGCACTCTATGGGACCAATACGCCGATCAAATGTCTTTGCATTTTAGTAATCAAAACTCAGCTGACCCAGTCATCATTATCTTTAATTTAATGGTAATTCCTATCTTTAATTACATGTAAATATTGCATTAAAGTTTCACTTCATTTTATTAATTCACATATTTATTTTATTTTGTAGGTCAGAATAGTATTTCTAATTCTTTCCACAGCTCAAGATTGTTGATAAATGAAAACTCCGAGGAACATAGGGCGTTAGTTCGTTTAAAACTACCATTTTTTAGTAATTCTTACTGAAACATTTTATAATGTACACTGCAATTTGTTCTTCACTATTTGTACGTATATACAGACTCATTAAGCAAGATGGCACATTTACACAATCAATCAGTGTGTCATTAAACCATTGATCGACGGGGATTGCAGATGATTTGTTGCTAACGAAGCAAATGAAGATAAATAATTTGAGAGATTGCACTATTGTAAGTAAATTATTTCTTCTCGACTTTTTTTAACAAATTTGACAAAACTAATTATAAATTATATTTTTAGGAACGCTTTGTTGTTGTACTTGCCAAGGTAATTGATATCGATCTTGATACCAAATGGTGGTACGATGCCTGTCCTAAATATTTCAGAAAGGTAGAGCAAACAAGTCACAAATTTGGTGCCCAAAATGTGCTAAGGATGTTGATCCAATCCCACGACAATTTTAATAAATGAACTTAATTTTCCATAATGGGAGTTGCCCTGTTACTTGAAGTATGGTGTTTCACAAGTTCATACATACAAATATAGGCTTCAAGTACTAGTATTTGACACTATTGGATCTACTAAGTTTGTCATGTTTGATAAATTCGTTAGCAAAATCGTGGGCAAATCAACAACCAAACTTATTGGTGACGTGCATAAGGTAATATAAAAACCACTTTCATATGGAATGCTGAATTACTTCTATTTATATTTAATTTTTAAAAAATCCTTGATCATTTTTGGTAGGATAATTTGACCGATACAATTCCTAAAGAATTTGATGCCATCATCAACAAAGAATTTCTGTTCAAGGTAGAAATCAGTGCGATGAACATATCAAAAAGTTGGTCAGTTTATACAGTAAAAACAATGACGGGTGATCAAGAACTTTTTCAACAGTTTCGTGTTATGCATTCTATCGAGGTATACGTCCACAAATATAATTTATATGTTGCATCGTGTATATTAATTTTTGTTAACTACAGGAATTTGTTGATGAGGATGATCACTCATCCGACAACAATGCTCAACAGCAAGACGACAATTTGGATGTAAGAGTTGTTTATAACAAAACTATTATTTTCATTTATACACAAGTTAATAAAATCTACATTCCTCCAATAATATTTATAGGATTCTGTCGAACCTGATGATGGCACGACACCAATCAATAAATTACGTAGTAAAGAACTTGGTAACAACAACTTAAATGTAAGAATTATTTATAACACAACAATTATTTCTATTATTTATACACATGTCAATAACATATACCCTCCTTTAATAAATTTTGTAGGATTTCACCGATCCTCATGATAAGGCCACACCAATTACTAAATTGCGTGGTAAAGAACTTGGTGTAGAAGTTGCGTCTTCTAATTTATCCGATGATGAAACTACAAAAATGTCAACTACCAAGTCATGTAAGAGGATCAAAACAAAGAAACCATGACATACTGGTCTACCACATTATTGTATTGTTGGCGGCAATACAATAACGTTAACTATTGGTGTTTTCATTTTAAGAACACCTTTTTCTGGGTGTATGTTTCAAGAGTTTTATTTAGGTGGTCGCTATGTTAATTTTAATTATGTTTTTTTAGATTTTCTGTTTTCAGTTGCAACTTTTCTAAGACTTGCACTAGGTGGTTGCTATATGCTTTGCATTTTATTGTTGAAGATATTTATGTTTTTTTTAATTGTTCCACATGGCTCCATGTAAGCTCTGCTTCTTCCTTTTAAACAGCAGATTTGATAACTTTCATTCAATCATAAAAAGCTATTTCCCGTGTCTCTTCCTTTTAAACAGCAGATTTGATAATTTTTTCTTGCTTTTCTGTAATATTATGCGAGAATTGGTAGAGATCGAGACAAAAGAGAGCGAGAGAGTAACAGAATGTTGTGTGATGAAGAAACGAAAGAAAGATATGGCTATATTTTTTCATTATTTACATTTTCGACCCCATCTTTCTTTTATTTTATTTTCTTTTCTTAAGTTGTTTAATAACTAAACTAGTGACCAAGTTGATTTGATTTCCGTAAGTAGTTTTATAGTTACCAAATTCAAGTGGTTGCTAGCAACCCAATTAAATGGTTGTTAATAATTAAATTAAAGACTCGTAGCAACTGTAAAAAAAATTCATGTTAAATTGGTCACTATTGACACTAAGTTATAGTGACCATAAAAATTGTCGCTACAAACTTTAACTTTAGTTACTACAAGATGTCTAACTATTAGTGACCACTTATAGCTACCAAATGTTCGCTGGTCGCAACAAGATTTAGCCCTTCCCACTTTTGCTACAAAATTACGTTTGGTCACTAAATGTGAACATCCAGTGACCATTTAGTTATGGTTGCTGAGAATTTGGTCACTGAAACTAGTTTTTCTTGTAGTGAATCTTTCTTTTTCGAATTAATTTGCAACGATTTATGAGATTTTCGAGAACTATTTCTTCAATTTGGAGTAAATAAATCTGGTGATTCTTTTATCATGTCTACATAATATGGACAATACTCATATGTTTTATTGCTGCAGAGATTACCGTTAAATTCTAACTTTTCATTCTTTCAAGTCAGATTTATTGATCACAAGTGAAGGTTGTGCTGTTGGGTCTGCCTAATTTATACTGTTTTCTTTATTACTGCAAAAGCTGTTACTGTCTTCCGATAATTTGGAAAAAAATAATGAATTATAGAAGACTTTTTGCTACTAAGATTAATACTTGCACTTATTTTAAATTGTTCAAGTGCTGACAAACTGAGTTTTTTTATAAATAATATATATAAAATAAATTAAAATAATAATGCTATAATAAATACGTACAAAAAAATATAAAAAATCAGTTAATTTAATAAAATATTTTATTGTATAAAAAATAATAACTATTTTAATATTATAAATCCAAAAAACTTTCTCTCACCCCATCTCCTACAAAACCCCTCTTAAATAAGACACTCCCGCTAGAAACTGACTTCTCCATATCACACCACTAACTAAAATTAACCTCTCATCTCAACAAATTAATCAAAATCCTTTCCTTGCCTATATATATATCGAAGGAACACTTCAATCTCAAATCAAACAACAGTTCATTTGCGTGCACTTTCCCTTCATCTCTCCCTGTTAATTGCAGTATCTCTTTCTCTCACTTTTTCCCCAAAATTGCAAAAAAAGTATTCTCTAATAAACTACTATTTTTGTATTCATACATTTCATTGAACAAAGATATTTATTTATTTTTTATACTTCATTTTGCAGGTGGAAAATTACATATTCAAGATGCATCTATCAATGAATACTGACTTATGCACACTTATTGGAGTCTTTTTCCTTTTTGCAATCTTTGTTTCGTTATTTTTCTACTTCAATCAACTTTTCCGTTGTTGCTCTTGCTGTCTTGCAATTGTAAGTTTACCCCTCTTCTTCAATCCATTGACGGTGGAAACCATAGCGATCATATGGAGGAGTCTAACGGATCAATGATCGATGTCTGCATGCACTGCGGGCATCATGGGCCAAAGAATGAATTGTTATGTTGCGCTACATGTCACTACACCACTATGCACCCAAGATGTATTCAAGGCAATCAGTCCAATGAATTTGATATTAATTTCTCTGATGCTTGGGTCTGCCGGGAATGCGCTATTAACATTGCATGTAATGGACGTATATTTATTTTAATTTTATTATTATATATTTTACAATTATTATTATATGGATTTAGAATTTATTAATTATTTAAATTTAAGAAATCCTAAGTGTCTATGAAACCCTAGATTACTGAAACGGTGTGGGAGAGAAAAACGGCAGTTTTAGAAGAAATCAAAAGGAGAAAGAAAGGGGTTGTACGGCGGTTTTAAAAACGTGAGAGAAAGAGGGAGCAATAGTTTTGATATTAAAGAACGAAGGCAGGACGGAGAACGAGAAAGAGGAAGAACCGAAGAACCAATAGGAGGAACAACTATTCATTGTGCTTATGAGCGTCATGTAACAACGTGATAACCTTTCGTGGATTGATTGAAATTGAGGTGCGGATTTTGATTTTGATGTTTTTAATACTTGTGAATGTATGTGTAGTTTATGGCGTTTGTTTACTCGCTCCAATCAATCTTTTCTTAAATTCTTTATTTCAAAGTGTTGGTTATGGGGATGTATTATGATAAAGCAAAATGGTTCGAACTTGTTGTGGATGTGTACGTGCATTAAATGATTTGGTTTAAATTGTGAGCTTTCAAAGTAATGACTTTTGACTTGGTCATTAAATATTTTTTGGAACTATTTTCTATAAAGCATCTTGTGTTTGAGCATGCATTGTGAGTCGCATAATCATTTACTTTATTAAATCTTTGAAATCATTATTCTTACGGAGCTTTTGTTCACCCCCTACTACTTTTCAGGGTGATAAGTTGGATCGAACGAATGATTGAATCGAGAATGTGTGTTGGAGTGGATTGGTGTATTTTGTTTACGACACTTTTCATGTTTACGTTTGTTGGTACCTTTAGACGTTGAGAATTCTTCTTTTTTTGTTGGCTTGAAGCGAATATATTTCCTTCGCTTTTGATTTTATTGTTATGGTCATGAATGAAGTTGGGATCTCGAGATGTAATTTTATGTTGGATATGCATTATTGGATTCATCTTAGCATCTGTTTGATGGTGAATTTGATATTTAAAATTTTTGATATTTTATTTTCATATTGATTATCTTGTTAGCTTCAGTTTGATATAGAGTTTGCTGAAATTGAATTTCAAATGAGTGAGTTATGATTTTTTTTTAAGCTTGGACAGTTTTACGCGAGTTTAGTATTATATCTTAAAACCTCAGTTTAAATTCTCGGATCAAACCGATTCTAATTTTATTTGAATATAGACTCATAAAACTTGACTACTGCAAAGTTTCATATTTTTTTTGAGTGAAGATCAATATTTTTTTATGAATCTGTAAAGTTTCTTCCGCTGCATATAAGTTTTTATGTTAGTACTGTACTATTTTGGTTATTTCTCAAATTCTGTTGAACCTTTTATAAAATAGTTTTACAGGAATATTATACAGTCAATTTAGAGTGTTGAGTTAAATTTTCAGATATTTCCGATTGGTAGCTTGAGAGAAATAATTTTTTTATGTTAAAACAGCAAGGCTGGCCGAATTTCTTAAGTCGTGTTCATTTTTCTTTAATTTATTTATTATTAATTACGTCACGAGATTTTGGGGCGTGACATTGCAACTTTTTATCAACTTATATAATTGGTGAAAATGTATTTTGTTTCTTGATTTGTTAGTGATAATAATTATATTACTATTTTGTCATTTTTTCTTTCATCGACAATGTTACTATGTACTCCTACATTATTGTTTATAGGGTAAATTACAAACACCCCCTGAGGTATGGTCAAATTACAAAAACCCCCCTCTTGTTTGGATAATTACATCTACCCCTCTCAACTATGATTTTTTCTTACACCTCCACCCTTATGGTGCCAAATTCAACATAATCATCTAGATTCCGTGAAATGTGCTCTAGTTTGTATTCGTTTTGTGTAAAAATACAGTTTCCGATGCACCACAAACTGATATATACAAGTTAAAAATCACATATTATGATCATCTTGGTTCATAATGTAGAGTTTGAATGGGATAAAACGGGTACAAAAGTGATAATATTCCATATAATTTCGAAGATTCCACTAAATTTGAGGAGTTGAGGGGGTGGTTGTAATTATCCAAACAAGAGGGGTGTTTTTGTAATTTGACCATACCTGAGGGGGGTGTTTGTAATTTACCCTTGTTTATATTACATAGTAAAATACACTGTTGAGGCATGATTATCTGTCCTAATATATGTTTCATTTTCATATTAGAGCAACTCCAACTCATTGTTATCAAATGGGGGTTATCAAATACTAATTTAACCAGGATTATACTTTGATATCTCTATACAACTAGTGAACTCCAACCACAAGTATCAAAAAACAATTATCAAACAAATTTGTGATTATAATATATTATTTATTTTTTAATCCATTTTAAATAACCATACAGACTGATTTTTCTGGTAAACTATCCTCAAAATCAATATTAATCAAGTTTTTACCTTTTCAAAACAGAAAATAAATAAAAAATTATATATACATAGAGATTTTTTTTTCGTGGAACTTTGTTGAAGCTCTAGAGAGAGAAAAATTCTGTTGAGATATTTTTGAGATTTTTTTTTTCCAGTGGAAATTGTCGAAAACCTAGAGAATTTAATTTTATTCAGTTGAGATTTTTACGTAAAGAAAAAAAAACTCAATTATGTTGAAGTTTTTCTTTTTCCACGTGCTCCTATTTTTTAGGAGAATATTTGATAACTATTTATTTGGGATGTATTTTTACTTCCGGATGGATGAGTTATCAAAATAGAACTCCATATTAATAACCCGTTTAATAACCCATTTAATAAACCATTTAATAACCCGTTTGATAACCCATTTAATAACCCGTTGGAGTTGGTCTTTTATATATATATATATAAAATTCAATTACTACATAACATTTTTTTTTCTTTTAAATAATTTAACTTTTGCACCGTTTATAAATCTAACAAATTATCTTAATAAAGAATAATCACACTGTTTAAAAAAAAACATAAAAACTCATGCAGTTGGAAAAAACCACTTAAATACAAAGTTTCCCACATTTGAATATGGTTACATCTTTTTCAACTACTCCCACGTGATATACGGTTATTAATTAATCATATCTTAAAAATCCACACCCTGCTTTATGTATATCTGTTTTCACTTAGAATTGTTCTCTCTATTCCTATTGGTGTTAATTAATTGTCTCAACATAATATACTAAAATATATAATACAACTGAATCAGATGCCTGGCTTGAATCCAATTACTGGAACTGCGTACCGTATTAGAAGTGCTATTCTCCACTACATCAATTCCTGAAGAAAAAAATCATCTTCTTCATCTATAAATGATACAGTTGGGGTATACTTCAAATAAATTTCGTAGTCTAAAATCTTCTCTACTGATGAACACTACGTTTGTTTAATTTCAACAATCAATTGAAAATTCTCTATCAATCCATATGATGTATAGTTCTGAGCCTCCTGTATAACATTTTCTTTTATAAATTATGAATTATTTATTTATTATTATATAGTTAATGGATGAATCATCATCTGAAAAAACAAATTCAAAAAAACGACATTTTCCTTCAAGTTCCAATCGAAGACATTCCTTCAGAGACAACACAATATATTGGTCCACAATGAAAGAAAAAACATTGGGTGAATACACGCTAAACCGCCAATGTGATATTTTAGGTATTTTTTTTCTTCTTTTTTTACGTTTATCATACTTCCATCTTCATACCCATTAATTTTCGTAATTTATTTGTTTATAAGATGTCGAACCAGATGAAAGTTGTGCACTTACTACCGGATCACGTTATTATCGAAATGTTGGAATCAACAAAGTTGATCAAAATATACCACCAGGTATTTGATTTCATAAATTGAGAAATGAGTGTGATGATTTATATAAAAAAAAAATATTAATAATCAATGTAATTAGCACGGATATTTTTTTTATTAATTAAAATATATCACATATTTTTTTTAATAACTGTGATATTTTTTTTTGCAGCTACCCTGTGTGATTTATTTTATTCAAAGACTGCAAGATTGAACAGGAAACAATCGATGCAAAATAAGAGGTCGTTGGAAAAAAAAGACGGTAAATAATTAATTTTATGCTTGCATTATCACCTAGATAAGATCTGTTATCATCCATGTTATATTTTCCTGGTTAAGGAGTCATGTTGTATCTAATTTGCAGGCACTGCATCTTTCTTACTTGACATATGCAATAATGTCGGTACGGCAAGGTCAAAATGCAACCAAAAATATAAAAGTGGGGAGTACATTGTCAGCAACAAAACATTTGCAAAGTTAAAAGGAAAATGCCAATGGACAACGAAGACAATCAATTCATTGGCATTCACCCCAAAAAAAGACACTCCTTCCAAAAGATGAATACATCTGTTAGTAGTAGCATATTAGTATCTGAAGGCAAGTTTCAAAATTATTTTTCTGCATATTCATATATACTTATTTTATGTCTTAATCATTTCGATTTGTATGTATCTTTAAGTGTATATTTTTACACTTAATCGTACCTTTTAATTAGAGCTTTTGGTGTGTTTTAATGATAATTGGTGCTTAAAATGTTGATTAATTGTATTTTAGGTACAAATTGAAGAATTGGAAAAGTATGGGGTAAAAACTGCAATTTCGAAGAAAATATGGGCCAAAAGTGAAGAAGTAAAAAATCTAAAGATGTAAAGCCCAGACGGCCGTCCGAGTTTAGTACAAAATTTGGGACGGCCGTCCGAGATCACGAAGAGGCGCAGTAAAGGGATTTTAATTGCACAAGGAAACTGCTTTTTTCCCCAAGTTTTCCACCCTATATAAGACCAAACCAAACACACAATTGGGGATTCATCTTTTACGCAATTTCAAGAGCAACAAGGCAATAACGAAGATGAAGAATTCAAAGACTCCAAGCATAGATTTATCGTTTATGATTAATTTTATTTGCGTTTTTACTTTAATCATGAGTAGCTAAATTTCTTATTTCTAGGATTTTATTTGGAACCCTATGTGGGATTTATGAACCCTTTTCTATGATTTTATGCAAATTTTAATTCCGGATTATTTCTTCTACTTGTTTTATTAAGTGCATGAATTTGATCACCTTATGTGCTTTTATGTTATTCTTAATCACATGAATCGGAATATCGGGTTAATAATTAGAACTGTGGTAGAAGAGCCTTTGTGGTATTAACATAGGAATATAGTTAATCTTTTAGATAGCCATTATTGAGATTTGTGCTTAATGTTGTGCTCTAGAATTAATTGCGTAGGAATACAATAATTGAATCTAGAGTATTAGAATCGTAACACACGCGGAAGCGGGTTATGATTAATTTAACATCTTAGGTTAATAATTCGGGTTAATTACTTGCATAATTGAAGGAATTGGGGAAGTAATAATCATATAGGGGGGAGAATAAAATCCTAGGCTTGCTTACTTTGATTAAATCTTCGTTTTAAATTGCTTTTGCTATTGTCTTTTTAATTTGCTTAATTTAATTTAGTCTAATTTAGTTAATTCTCTCCAAATTCGACTGTGTAGGGTGAGCTTGATAATAATTCCTAGGATATAGCGTCTAGGATTAAATAAATAACTAAATATTCTCTGTAGGATCGATATCCGGACTTAATTGTCCACTTTATTACTTGTACGATACGTGCACTTGCGTGTTGTATACTAGATGGTACCAAACATTACCATGATATGGATCCTGGTGGCAGCGAAAGTCCAAATATTTCATCAAATTCTTATTATGAATCCAATAGAAGGTACGTTTCTGATCTTTATATAAAAAAAAAGTACATGATTGTTCAATATATTTGAGTATGTAAATCAAATTTTAATTGTAATATTATTGTCTTATATTTTTTGTATATTCTTAAAATATTAGGAATTCTCAATGCAGTGGAAGGGGTATATCCAATAGTAGAAAAATGATACAGTCTTCTTTGCATGGCTTACATTTGGAATCTTCACCAAGCACTTTGTTCGACGAGGATTTAAATACAATAAGAGAAATTACTTCAGATAGTGGAGGTAATCACTACTGTTTGACACTTCATTTTTTACGTAAAATTGCTCGATTAGTACATGAGGAAATAGTCAAATTACATGAAAAATACTTTTTTTGTATAGATTCTGAATATGTTTCAAACGACGACGCAAGTGATGATTCAGCTGATTATAATGGTAACAAGTTTTTTTAATTTTTAACCATATTATTATAACTTATTTAAGCTAAATGTATAATGATATTTAGTATCAATTTAATTGGTATAAATATAAATGACAAAATTCATAAAAGAATTGGAGACAACCCAGTACTCTTGAATTCAAAGAAATTATTTCAGCAGCTTAATGTGGATGGATTTTCGATGGTTGAATCCCAGAGATTAAATTTCATAAGGCTTAACCAAGATCAACTTAGGGTTGATATGTACAAGAGCATTGAAGAAAGAGTTGGAAGTGGAGATAATGGTGGCAAATCAGTTGGTACACGAATTATTATTCCAGCAACATTTGCAAATGGACCGAGATATATGTTCAACAACTTCATAGACGCACTACAAATATGTAATTGGATTGGGTTTCCATCATTGTTTATAACTATAACATGCAATTCAAAGTGGCCCGAAATACAAAGAGCGTTGAAAGATAAGAATTTGCGCCTAGCAGATCGACCTGATGTTCTTTGTCGAATTTTCAAGATGAAGCTTGACAGTTTGATTGCAGATTTCAAGAAAGGACATATTTTCGGATGAATTAAATCATGTAAGTACCAAAATAATAGTGTCTTTCACACATTCAACTATTTTGAAGATAACATAATGTTACTTTTTATTTACTTATTGTTCAGTACGCCACATCATAATTGCATGTTACAAAACTGATATTACTTTCTTTATAAATGTTAAAGTACAATTGAGTTTCAAAAGCGCAGACTACCACATGCACATATACTACTTTGGCTGCATAATGACGACAACCCCAAGTGCTCCGAAGATATTGATCGAATTATTAATGCGGAAATCCCTGACAAAACTTCTGATAGAAAAATGTATAAATTGGTGAAGAAATACATGATTCACGGTCCGTGTGGTCAAGCTAATATGAAGTCTCCATGCATGAATAATGGTGTTTGCTCGAAACAACTTTCGAAGAGGTTTGTTCAACGTACGGAAGCTGGTGGAGATGGTTATCATTCATACAAGAGAAGGGACAATGGGAGGACCGTTACGAAGAAGAAGAACAATGAATATTATTATTATTATTATTATTATTATTATTATTATTATTATTATTATTATTATTATTATTATTATTATTATTATTATTATTATTATTATTATGATGATTATTATTATTATTATTATTATTATTATGATGATTATTATGATGATGATTATGATTATGAGTTAGTAGTAGTTATTATTATTATTATTATTATTATTATTATTATTATTATTATTATTATTATTATTATTATTATTATTATAATTATTATTATTATTATTATTATTATTATTATTATTATTATTATTATTATTATTATTATTACTATGATTATTATTATGATGATTATTATGATGACGATTATTATTATTATTATTATTATTATTATTATTATTATTATTATTATTATTATTATTATTATTATTATTATTATTATTATTATTATTATTATTAAACTCCGAATATAGTTTTTCTTAAATAACTTAATTAACATCGAGTACACTATTCTAAACTATTATTGGTGTAGGTACCTATCGGCTTGCGAGGCCAGTTCGAGGTTATTTGGATATTATTCACTATAGAGACTCACCTGCAATGCGATTGTGTTTTCATCTGCCTGACTGTCAAACAGTTGTGTTCAATGATAATCAACCTTTACATAATGTGCTAAGCCGACTGTCTGCTAAACAAACAATGTTCTTAGCTTGGTTTCAAGCAAATAAGAGGTATCCAGAAGCTAGAGATAATAAATATGCAGATTTTCCACAACAATCCGTGTACAATGAAAACTCTTTAAGGTGGCAGTCCAGAAAAAGAGGGTTTACAATTGGAAGAATTAGAAGTGTTCCCCCAGGAAAGGGAGAAGACTATTACCTCAGACTGCTACTTAATATTCAGAAAGGCTGCACAAGCTTTGAAGATATCAGAACTGTGAATAACAATATTACCCAACATTTAGGGATGCATGCTATGTACTAGGATTGTTAGATGATGATAAAGAGTACATAGATGCTATCAAAGAAGCAAGTATATGGGCAAACAGAGCTTACATGCGAAGGTTATTTGTTGTCCTGTTGATTTCAAATAGTTTAACCAGACTAGAACATGTTTGGGAAAGCTGTTGGTCAGATTTGTCGGATGATATTGCATACAAAAACCAACAACGTCATAATAATCCAGGTATCTCATTTTTTAAATGCGCATAATATTTTCATTTGTTCAGTATTTTAATTTGAACTTATATTTTTTTACAAGAGAACAACCTTGATAAAATATTATCATCTCTTCATAAATGCAAATTTGACTTTATCAGATGACAGCTTAAAAAATTATGCTTTACTTGATATTGAGAAAATCATGTAAAGCAACAGTAAGAGTTTACGTAATTATGACTCTATGCCACTTCCAGTTGAATCGCTGGTAGATGAAAGTGGAAACAAGTTAGTGCTCGATGAACTAGAGTATGATTTGCAATGCGTGACGAACTAACAAAGTAACTCTCTACTATCACCACAGAGCAGAAAAAAGTTTATGATACAATCATGTCTGCTGTAACAAATAAGAGTGGTGTAATGTACTTTTTGAATGGTCATGGTGGGACAGGAAGACATTTATATGGAAAACATTATCTGCTGCAATTCGTTCTAGAGGAGAAATTGTAATTAATGTTGCATCAAGTGGTATTGCATCCCTACTACTTCCCGGCGGTAGAACATCTCATTCTAGATTTGGACTTCCAATTATTGTGCATGAGGGTTCCACTTGCAGCATCAGTTAACAAAGTCCACATGCAGAGTTATTGATGAAAGCAAATCTTATTATATGGGATGAAGCGCCAACGATGCATAGTTATTGTTTCGAAGCAGTGGACAACACCATGAGATCTATCTTACAGTCGGACGAACCTTTTGGTGGTAAGGTGGTCGTTCTTGGAGGTGATTTTAGGCAAATTTTACCGGTTATTTTAAAACCATCTAGACAAGATATTGTTCATTCTACAATCAAGTCATCACCATTGTGGAAAAATTGTAAAGTCCTAACGTTACACAAGAATATGAGGCTTCAATCGTGTGCTTATTCCTCTACTGTAGAGGAAATAAAGGAATTTGCAGATTGGATACTAAAAATTGGTAATGGTGAGGTTGGAGAGGAAAACGACGGTGAAGCTTCAATTGAAATTCCACATGATATGTTAATTCGTGATTCCGACGACCCCTTTTCAGAGTTGTTGCAGTTTGTTTATCCAGATTTCTTAAGTAATATTTTCGCTCCAGATTACTTCCAAGGTAGAGCAATACTTGGACCGACTAATGAAAGTGTGGATTTTATTAATGATTATTTGTCGTCACTCATCCCTGGAGAAGAGAAGGAATATTTGAGCTCAAATAGTATTTGCAAAGATGAGGCAACTACTAAAGTTAACGCGGAAATTTATTCTGCAGAATTCCTCAATAACATAAAATGCTCCGGACTTCCTTCACATAAGTTGATATTAAAAGTTGGGGTTCCGGTTATGCTCATAAGAAATATTGATCAAACTAGAGAATTGTGCAATGGAACTAGGCTTCAAGTTACTCAAATGGGAACCCACGTTATTAACTGTAAGATTCCTTCTGGTAAGCATGTTGGTGATATGGTATTCATTCCGCGAATGACTTTGATACTTTCAAATTGCACATTGCCAATCAAATTTCAACGACGGCAATTTCCGGTGATTGTTTCATTTGGCATGACGATTAACAAAAGTCAAGGACAAACACTTTCACATGTCGGACTATACCTTCCACGGCCTGTTTTCAGCCACGAACAATTATATGTGGCATTGTCTAGAGTAAAAAGTAGGTATGGCATAAAGATACTCATCAACTCTGAATCGGGTGAACTGTGCAATGTCACTAATAATGTTGTGTACAAAGAAGTGTTTCAACGAATTTGAGGTACACATTTACTAACTTCACATTTCCAAAACAATATGGTTATCTTTTTTATTATTTTTATTAATACATTTCATGCACGTACATGTCTATTGGCAATAAGTACTCTCCAACATACTTTCTCCCAAGGTAATATAATAATAATTTTTTTTTTTGTGGATGTTACTTTAGTAGTAATGATTGATTTGAAACCAATATTTATTATCATTGTGATGTTATTTTCATTAATGATGTAGGTGCAATGAAGAAAGTGTTCTTTCATTTGGTTAGGACATAATATGTATTTTAAGTTGAAGATATAACTGTTTGTTTTATTTCATATAACTTTCTAATATCATTGAAAAATGTTCATCATATTTGTTTTAACGACCACTACTAACATTCACTCCATATATATATATATATATATATATATATATATATATATATATATATATATATATATATATATATATATATATTATTCACAATAAAAAAACCATACTTTTTTCTAAATTTGTTAGAATTATCTTTTCCCTATGTATTCGATTATGTGTTACAATATGACAAAATAATTATCACAATATTCACCGTGCATTGCACGGGTTTATTACTAGTTAATATTAAAGTTAACTAATGTTAAGTCAGCTAACCGAAACTCCCGAGACCCAGACCACCGTCGCCAAAAATGTTATATTAAAAAAGAAACAAAAAAAAAAAAAAAACACAGGCAGATCAGACCGGGTAGGACCCGACTTGGCGGATGGGGTGTGATGGGATGGGGATGGGTTCGACTTATCTCATATAGAAACATGTTGGGATATTTGTGGAATTTATATTTTTATAGGTTTATTTGAAATGAAAGTTGAAAGTGGGTTAATTAATTTATGGAATTAAATTCCCAGCGGATGCTCCGTATATTTAAGAAAAGCGGATGCCATAGATTGCAAGACACGTGGCATATTTTATTTTTAAACTTATATAATTATTATTCCCCGTGGTTAATTATTAGGTTTAGGACTCCTTGGGAAACTAAACGGTATAAAACTCAAAGAACAACAAACCAGAAACACAAACGTCATATACAAATTCTTTGATTTTTCGATCTTAGAAGAAAAAAAGTGGCAACACGTTCAGGAACACCATATACAACGTTCTTCGAGGTATGTTCTTTAACGATAGACAAGTACTTTAATCTTTTACGAAGTACTAAAACGAACCAAACTTAATCTTGCTTGTCACACACTTTTTTTTTCGTTCTTTCTTTTTATTTATGCATACATCTTCAATTTATTTAAATGATATATAGTGTATTTATGATACAAACTGCTATTCAAAAAACAAGACATAACATATGAATTTTTGGGAGTTGTAAATATATTGATAATTATGTTTCGCTAGGATTTTTTTTTCCTGGAAGAAATTAATGGAAAGGGAGAAATAGTTCAATATATTCGTCTTAAATTAGTTCACAACTCATGTGCAACACTTCACAAACACGTGGAATAACAGATACTAAAAGCCTTAGTTTCCCATGATGAGAAACATGAGATAGTTTTGATAATTACTTTGACAAGTAACTAAAAATGATGACTTCGTTTTAGAACCACATAATCTGTTAATCAATAGTTTAAAATCAAGGAATTATTTTAAATATTTTAATCTACAGCTTTTACCAACATTTGAAATTTTCAGTTTTAATTTGTTATTTTCTTGTGTGCTCATTGTGTAATTGTTTTTATGAATAGTAATGGCAAGTACAAGTGTCGAGATGGTAGACATGAGCATAATTGATGTCCCTTCAGAAACGTGGACTTCCAATCAGCTTGAATCAGAAAATAACGAAAAAATCTCAGGGGCATAATTTTCCTCTTGAACCATGTAAAGACATGGTATTTGATAGTGCATTAGATGCTAAGACTTGTTACAAAGCATATGCAAGGCGTGTTGGATTTGGTACAAAAGTAAATCATACTCGGTTGTCACAGTCAGACAAGTCACTGATTGGTGTAGACTATGCATGCTCAAGAGAAGGACAATCTAAACAAAAAGATCAAGAAAAAACAAAGCAATCCAAAAGAACTCAATCGGAGACAAAAATAGGATGTAAAGCAATGATGCGCGTGAGTTTAAATCAAGATATAGGAAAATGGGTGGTAACGAAGTTCATTATTGATCATAACCATGAGCTTTATACTCCAAGGACTACAAGCTTGCTTCGAGGACATAGAAAAATCACAACAGCTCAAAAAAATATTATAAATGTGCTTAACGAGGCTGGGATTCCTGCAACAAAAATAATGTCAGTGTTAAGTCACGGATCAGGTGGTGAAGCAAATGTCGGTTGAACTTTAGTAGATGTTCAAAATCATATAGGAAATAAAAGGAGAGGGCTTCTCAAAGAAGTGGATGCACAAAGAATGTATAATTATTTCATGGAGTGTCAATCGAAAAATCCAGGCTTTGCTTATTCAATCCAGATAGATGATAATAATCGCATGGAAAATTGTTTCTAGGCAGATATAAGGTCAAGATTAGCATATCGATACTTTGGCGACGTGGTTACTTTTGATGCAACGTATTTAACTGATCGCTATGGGATGCCTTTTGTTCCTTTTACTGGGGTTAACCACCATCATCAATCAATTATGTTTGGGTGTGCTTTACTTGTCAATGAGACAATAAGTTCATATGTGTGGTTGTTACGAACGTGGCTTGAAGCAATGTCTGGTCGTGCTCCCTCTGTGATTATTACTGATGAAGACAAATCCATGCGAGCCGCCATTACAGAAGTACTACCAAATACAACTCATCGATTGTGTATGTGGCATATTTTGCAAAAAGTTCCAGAATATTTGGCGCATATTTTCAACAAATATCCTTCTTTTCAAGGAGAATTTCGTCATTGCATTCATGAAACAATCACAATTCAAGAGTTTGAACATGAATGGGTGGAATTGATTAAAAAATATGAGTTACAAGAGAATGATTGGCTAACCAAGTTATACGGACAGCGTGAGCGGTGGATTCCTGCATACTTACGGGGTATATTTTGTGCTGGCATGTCAACAACACAGAGAAGTGAGAGTATGAATAATTTTTTTAAAGGATTTGTTCGCTCAAGTACATTAGTAAGTGACTTTGTGCATCAATATGAGAAAGCCTTAAACTCGAGGTATATTAAAGAAAAAGAAAAAGATTTGAAGACAAAGAATACTAAACCAGCTTTGAAGACATGTTACAAAATTGAAGCAGAAGCAGCTGAGATCTATACTAGAAAATTATTTTTGATGTTTCGGGAAGAATTATTTTCAAGTCAAAAATACATGTCTTCGAAACACTACCTGGATGGGTTCAAGAAGTGTTATCATGTGATGCCAATTGGAGAGAAAAAACCAACATATGAAGTGGTCATTGACATATCTGAGAAGAATGCCATATGCTCATGTCACATGTTTGAATTTGTTGGAATTCTTTGTAGACACATTCTTGCAATTTTCGTAAAAAAATCTCTCACTAATTCCTTGCCGCACTAGTATGTCTACAGAGATGGACAATAAATGCTAAGTCAAGTGCCTTAGGAGAGAATGATGGTGGGTTGATATAAGAAGATCCTGAAGCTTCTTCTACGTTGAGAAGGAATAACCTATGATGCAATTTTTGGAAGTTGTTGAAGAAGGACAAAAATCACAAAAAAAACATGATTATCTTGCCCTTGCCCTACAAAAGGCTCATTCTGGACTTTTGGATTTGGACAATGAGAGTGACGGAGGCCGACTTCACGGTGACTTAACTTCTGAGAAACAACTTGGAAATAGTAGCCAACAATTATCTAATATATCGGTTACTTTGTTAGATCCACCGCATGTTTCTTCAAAAGGACGACCTAAGTCTTTAAGGCAAAAACATCCTATGGAGACTCAAGTTGGCAAAAAAAGAAAATGTAGCATTTGCAAACAAACTGGACATATCAAGACCAGCATTTCATTGTAAGTTTTTATTATTGTAAATTTTACGTTTTTCTAAATTATATTTTTCAGTTGCTTATTTACTTTATACATTTTCCTATTTTAGGCAAAACGCTACTTCAAGCCGTTCACAAAATTTTTCTAAGGTAAACTGTAATAAATATTTTAAGTTACTACATGCATTTTACTTGAATTCTTTTAGTATTAATTTGGGTGTATATGTTTAAGGAGTTGCCAACCATGAGATTTTCTTCATCTCTAAATTATATTTTTCAGTTGCTTATTTACTTTATACATTTTCCTATTTTAGGCAAAACGCTACTTCAAGCCGTTCACAAAAATTTTCTAAGGTAAACTGTAATAAATTTTTTAAGTTACTACATGCATTTTACTTGAATTCTTTTAGTATTAATTTGGGTGTATATGTTTAAGGAGTTGCCAACCATGAGATTTTCTACATCTCCTCTATCTTTGATGCCTAAAAATCAAGAACCTCTAAGTTTTACGGTAGGCAATTAAATTCTAAACGTGTAGACTAGAATTTCTGTTTAGTGTTCATTAGTTTATTTATATTGATTTGATTGTATACTTTTTTTTTTGGTAGGAATTGGTGATGGATGATGGTGGTAACCACAAAGTAGATCCTGGACACCATTGAATGTGGAAAGTTTGTTGCAAATGCTTTGAAACAAAACTTGCAATGTCTTCAGAATTTAATTTGCTTATTCTAATTTTTTTTTTTTTTACTTTTTGCATGGCTGTTAACTTACTCCATCATTTTATTAGGGATTTGCTTTTTACCGTTTGAAAATTGCTATTTACCGTTCAAAGACACTCTCTCTCTCTCTCTCTAAAAAAAATCGCTCTCAAGACGATTTCTTCACAAATCAATCTTATTGGTGTGATATACGAACATAAATGAGTTCATCGAATGAAGATCTGGATAGCGGACACAGCGAGGTAAAAATTCCGTCTTTTCGATCGAAAAAAATGGGCTAAACATTCAAAAGCCCATCTCGGGC
>NW_012193036.1:576021-599728 GCF_000504015.1 Erythranthe guttata | reverse complement strand
CGTTTATAATTCGCCGTTAAAAAATCGAAGCCCAAGCAAGAAATTGGTTGATTTCGATATTTTTCGAAAAAAAAAAAAAATTCTGCAAATTTTGGAATGGGGTGGTTTTGGAGAGAATTTAGAATTTTAGGGGTTTTAGAGAGATAAACTGTTTTTTACTTTGAACGGTAAATAGCAATTATTAAACCGTAAAAAGCATTTTCTTTTTATTATTTAGTTTTGACTTATGGATGACAATTTTTATTGTTCACTAAAGCCCCAATGAAAATGAATTATGGATTATTCTAGTGATTGTTCGTTGTCCTTCAAGGTTTGTCCTTTTTAATTTTGATATTATCTTCTGCAAACAAAATCGTCATGAAAAATTATAAATAACATTTTCACTCGAACTTCTAAGAGTTCAAGAATTTTTTAAACCTCGTCCTCATTGAAAGTTCGAGCTTCATTCATTTAGATTCAAACGGATTGTTTCTTACGAGATTGACCCACAATGTCTTTGTTTCTTAACCCATGGCCGACTCAGAACTTCCAACAAACACATTGTGCGCATTGCTAGAAGGTCACTGTAAAAGAACGTATGAAAGAAAAATACCAATAAATTTTCAAATAAAACCTCCTGTATAAATTTTATTTAATAAAAATAAAGGATATATATAAAGAAGCAAAAGAAAGCATTAAATAAGAGAAAACAAATGATAGCAGTAAACCAACGTAATGGGATTCATAAATTTAAAAAAAAAAATAATAATAAAGAAAAAGAAAGAAAAGAAAAATAATTGGCGCCATTGTTAGTGTAAGAGATCCACACATTTGTGGTGTGTTAACTCCAGTTAAGGAGATTTATTAGTTATAATGGGATGGGACCCACAAAATAAATAGTATAATAATGCTCATATTCATTAAATTTTTCCATGTGTCATACTGTGATTAGCGTCCGTTTTTTTGTATAAATGGCACGTCCGGCACTAATGTCCGTTTTTTTGTATAAATGGCACGTCCGGCACTAATGTTGTCCCTTAATTTATAGTAAAATTTCATTCTATGAACCTAGCTCAAATTTACCCTTTATTTTTTAGTCATTCAACAGAGCAATAAAAATGATTAAAGATATTCATTTGTTTAACGTTGTAGTTACTCAGTTAGAGTTAAATGCTTAATATATATTCATTTAGTATTTGAGGGTTATAATGGACCACACATGAAAGAAAATTAAGAAACTACGGCACTTTCACCCTTCATAGGTTTGCCCTCGAAAATCATAGTTAAGAAGAAAAGAAAAAAAAATGGAATTATGTCATTGTACTAAACAATGATATTTCCAGGAAAAGAGTTTTAACTTTATGCATTCTTGCCTCCGGGGTCAAATAAACATGCCGAAGTAAGATGAATAAGCAAGAACAAACTTATAATAAAACCACTCAAAGAGGCTTCTTTCATCGGCACGTGCGTACATATGAAACCCGCCACGAAAGTAACGATATAGTGCCGTTGTATGTATGATCAATTTCCAGTCATAACAAGAAGAACATAAAGAGAGCTAAGAAATGTGATATTTACATAAAAAAAACAAATCACAGACAGTGTTTGAGATGCGTGCAGATTTGCGAGTACAATATTCTCTCCTTTTTTTTCCTATGTTTTGGAGTCATTTCCGTTTCTTGTCATCAGGCTTTACAAGCTCAACAGGAGCTGCCGGTATTCTGACCCACCATTCTCTTATTCGTCGCAGCCCTCTTTCACTGGTTTCTTTTCTCAAGGGCATGTTCATTGTAAAACTCTCCACAAACACTAATAACATTAGATACTTCAGGGGCAAAACAGCAATTACTGTTCCCGTTAAAACCAACACAATACTCAGCTTCACTGTCGCCTGAAATTTAAAATAGGAAACTCGTTATGCTATATTGCAGCAGAATACATTAAATGAATCTTAAACACTTTAAATATGATTAGTAAGTCAAAATAGATCTCTCTCCCATGTAAACAGATCGCTATTTTCGGACACACAGCATCCTATTATTTTGGATTGAACGATTTGAACCCAAGGATTTCAAATCCATTCAGCTTAATCAATGAATTGATATTACAAATTGTTTCAAATTCTTAAATGTGAATACGGACTGAAGGATTTGGATTTGATGACAGGATTTGGGATAAGATTTCAAATGACTCCATATAAAGTTGATATAATGTACCATGTGTGCATCGATAAAAGAGGGTCTCATCAGACAGGACATCATTATGGTTTCGGGAAACTAGAGCAGGGACAATTAAGTAAATTGATGAAATCTACACAATGCAACACAAACTTTTCTCTCAGAAGAACCTTTTTATACACCAAAGAAAGAATCAGTACGAGAAACTAGGAAAATCTATTTGCTAACGTTGATTAAAAAAAATGTTGATTAGAAAGTTTGGTTTGGGTTAATAACAAAAAAACTATTCATGAGGTTTGTTGTCAGCTCACAGGAACCATCTCTCTAAATTTAAAAATTACAAATACCGCATTGAGATTCCAATTTACAAATACACCTCGCCCTCGGGTGAAAATTTTGAAATTAACGACAAATAATAAGGTACATGTAACAGAATTTGAAGGGATAGTTTGGTAAAATAGATTGAACATCATGATTATTTTTTGCAGTTTGACTTTGAAAGTAATAAAGAAACCTGAACACTAATTCCTTTTATACCTTATGTCCTACTTCAAAAGAGAATCTCTTTCATTTATGTGTTTCGAATCGTTGTTATCTGCAATTTCTTATCTCATTGTAAACAAAAAAGACAAACTGCCAGTGGGCGTTGCAACGGTCAACTCTAGTTTCAACAAAGGGGAATCCAAAATCATCCTTGAGAAAATAGTTTCATATACATTTATAATTAAGCAACACATAATGTAGAACTTAGAATGACAAACAGTACCTGTGGTGCAACAGCATACAGAAGTGCTCGTGTTTTCAGAAGAATAATGTTGCCACTTTGGATGAGAGATTCAGCTTGAGTTATAGCTTCTTGTAATGTTAACAGCTGCTCCACTGCATTCTTACTAGGGGGAGCTACAATTTTGAATGCTCCGAGTTGCCTTTTATTCCATGTATACCTGCGCCAGAGCATGACCAGTGCCAAAAACACGAAAATGGACGGTAACGCGTACTTGATCCAATCCCTGAAACTCATTATGGAACTGTTTTTAGATACTGCGTAAAAATGAGTAATTTTTAGAGCTGGAACGAATAATGTCATAATATTATATTGAATCTAAAATGACCTTTTTTGTTTTCAACAAAATATTTACACTACAAATTTTTAGATTTATGACAGTCGAAAATCTACAAGTAACATGTATTAGGTAATTAATATCTTACACCATAGAAATTTCATAGGAACTATTTCAATTACATAATTAACAATTAAATTTAAGTGTATGAAAATTGCACGTGAATCTAATGTTTTGTTTTGAGTAATTAAGTTCAAAAAATAATTAAATACGCATAAGAGGTGTATTAATTTCAGAATATTTAAAAAAACAAAGCTACTAGTAAAGACAATTTGGTTGTGTTTTTAGAAAGCACATGGGTAAAGTGAGACCATGAGACTACAAGTAGTAAAATGAGACAAGGGGACTACAAGGAGTAAAGTAAAGTGAGACACGAAAAGCGTATAAGTGGTAAAGTGGGACAACTGAGAGTATATGGGGATACATTGATCATCAATAAGAGTAGAGATGGGTCAAACCGAACACACACAAACACATACATTTATAAATAGGTTGGAAAGAGGAAAAGTGCTCTGAGAGGAAAATGGTACGACATGTTTGGTTTTAGAATGAAAGCATGCAGTCATTTTGAGGAGAAGAAATGCACCCAGTGCCTAATAACACTTCTTGAAAATGATATCATTGAGTGTCATCTTACAAAGAAAACGTTACTACCAAACGAAACTGTGAAAACAATCATGGCAAAGCTTAAAGATTATAATTTATTCAGACAGCTCTGTGGAACTAACGTTCGTGTTTGAAAAATAAATAAATAAATAAATGAATACCAAGTTAATAGGTTCAAGTTGCTGTTCTGCAATTTCATTAGAATTTCTTGAGCAAGTCAAAATGTAGCTTATATTCCTTCAAGTTGTAGGAAACTAAGAGGGTGTGTCCAAATGTAAAAATTATTTATAAAGTAGGAGTGCAACCCGTGTACCTTATATGCCATATCAAGAATGCATGCACATGAAAAAACATGTATGACTTGGTACCCAAGGCATTGCATAATGCAGGAATGACCATGACACCTCATCTTGTCACACTGGTTCAGAAAAGATGTTCACGACTTCCATATAAATAGACCTCAGAAACTGCATCACTCACCAATCATTTATGCTTTCAATGTAGAGGTTTGGTCAAGAGTTGGAGGTGCCGCTAAACATGACATAAGTCCACATTGATGACCCCATTAGCACGTGATTCTCATTAAAACTAATCATAAACTTTACTGTCAAGGATATTCAAGTCTAGATTTCTAAAGACAATTTCCGAAGTGAATGGAAGTGTTCATTTTAAATATTACCATCATTTAACAAGTTTGGCTGATCCAAAAGTAATTAACCAGCTTCCAAGAGCATGGAAATTACATTACCTTCACTATCTCAAGTATTAGGATGAGGTACCAGGAAATGTCCACGGTTGTAAAATGTATATTACAGATTATGTCCCTATACTTCAATCTCGTTTCCATGTTCTTAATTAACATACCAAAAGATGACTATATCTATTATTATGTTTCATCCAAAACTTCTAGAGTGAGTTAACCAAATATGAAGACAAAATCATAAGTAAATTGACAGTCAGCCTAAATATAGAACTTTCAAATTCAATTATGCATAGTTCTATTGGTTATCTATTAAATAAGTAATGGCTCACATGCCACAAAAATATGGATAACAATTATGGTGCAGCTAAGAAAAATAAGTTAACGACATTTTCTTACGTATATATCAAGTAGCTGGTAAATAACACAAACATGGTTGATTTGAAGGGATCATCCCATGAAATCAAACGTTGCAGCCGGTTATATGTCTCGATAAGAGGGAAAAGCAACTCCTGCAGACAAACAAGGTTAACTTATCAAAAAAAAGGAAAACTGAAACTAGCCATCTTAAAAATTAACAAAGATTTTGACAATTGAGATGAACACTTTGAAACAAATCGTGTAGCATAAAAAAATTCTAGCTATTGGTGGGACTTGTAAGTAGCATGGAAATATGATCTTGAGTTTTGCAAAGAATTGTAAAAGTTTATCTGGATCATATAGGTACAAAGTAAATGTACACATAAACAGTAAAATGCATAACTACATTTTGGTCTAAGAGAGTAAATCATCCAAGAACAAACTGATCAGCATTCTATGTGTAACAAGGGGGAAATTCTGATCCAATAACGACTCAAAGGTTTCCTGTAGTATGCATTTTTTTAATTGAAATCCTGTTAGAAATGGGCTTCTAAGAATACCCTTGAATACCCTTGTAACATGCAGGATTTGAATACCCTTGACCTTAATAGTCAAGTCCAGTTACCGTACCAACTCTCCTAATGAGGAATGGTTTTCTCATGTGTTATGCCGTTCGGTATTAGATATATCAGTCTCATTCACATCAAATCCTATATCTATCAGTTGGAGGATAGAAGTAGTCACTTATATCCTGAAATATGGATAAAGAAAAAGAAAAAAAAAACAGGAACACCCAAATGATAAAAGCATATAACCAAGTAACCTTCATCACAGCTAAATTGGTATCAATTCCTTCCACTTTCACTTGATCAACAGTTGCTTGAGCTGCTTCAGCCATTCCAGTATCCAGTTTCAACTGCTTCACCACAGCTTCTAAGGGATTCGATTCACCGACACAAACATCCACACCCTGATATGTTGCTTCACCGTTCAGTTCTCCCTCTTTGGATGGAACAATTTTGAGTGTAATAAGTGTCATCAGTGCAGCTGGCAATACGTGTTTTCTATTTGCATTGGGAGAGCTTAGAATCTCCTGTTGTCCAGCAGTGGGACTTATGAGTGTCAGTCGACTGGAGAGGGTTTGCATTATCATATCTCCCCCAGGAAGGCTCTCAGCCAAGTTAAAACACAGCAGAGTTTTATAATTAGATGAGGAGACACGGAAAGCTTCTCTAACTGCACGGAACCGAAATATTCCAAGAATTGCCCGAGCAAGTGCTTCCGATAACTGGTTTCCTTTCATATTATACTTCCTGGTGAATTTGTGAGCTCGGTGAATCTCTAGACAGATATCCAACCAATAGTCCCTCCTTGATGAACCTTTAAATTCAGGAAATTCCAAATAGACGGGCTCTGCTCTATACAAGGACTAGAGTCAAGAGATAATCACATATTTTAGAATTAAAAAAATTCAAATGTGGTAGAAAACATACATAGATGTTGACTTGTACATCACGGCTTTATCAAAGAGACGAGCACCCAACGGCCCAGTTAATTCAGGCTTTATAACTTGTTTCATTTCTTTTGCCAAATCATATCTCACAGCTTTGTCGTATAACCCAACGCCAGACTCAAAGTAAAGAGCATGGTTTGTCAATGTCAACCGCCCTGAAATGGTAAGCCAAACCAAAACAGGAAATACTGTAAGATAGTTGCAAGACAGTAATTAAAACAGAGAGAAATTAGACTAAAACAAATATTTGTACCAGAACGCATAACATAGTATAAGTTCTCAAATACTATCCAGTTATTATATTATTGCACTTTTTAAAGACGATTTAAAGATTGATTCAACATGCAGCAATTATATTCATGTTTCAGATTCATTGTTGGCAAAAGAATGATAAGAAGTCGTACTCCGATGCAATGCTATTACAGAAAGAATCGAAAAACAGAATTGCAATGACGATCCTCTTCTTTCATGAGTCCATTCGAAAGATTTCGAAAAAAATTATGCTGTATGAGAAGGGGTGTTACAAGTTTTGAAATATCAAATCAGCTTCCAAAGGGAAAGCACAGGTTACCTGGCCATGCAGACATCCCAATATGCTGCAAAACTGGTTGCGTGGGAACTGTGCCATCTATATCGATAATAATTTCATCCTCAGCAAGTGAAAGATTGGAAATGACTTGTGGTCCCACTGCATTTTGCACAAATTTTATAATCCTACACAGAAGTATATGGGTCAATGATTTTTAAAAGTAGCGGACCATATAACTATTTTCATCTTTAATTTTCAGGCTAATATTAATTTGTAGCCCTTAAACCCATTAAAACCCATAGGCGACCACACATCTACCATAAAGTAAATATCCAGAAACTCCAACAACGTATAGAGAAAATATTATGATTTATGATGCTCTTCTGCTTAAGCTGAATTGCAGCAATTATTATCCTAACAGAGAAATGATAAAAACAAATGTCTTTCAGTCATTATTTTGGTAGCTGAAAGTCCTCAGTAGACTCAATTGTAAAGGCAAGTAAGAGGGATTCTCCATGAATAAACAGAAGAAAACAAACAACTAAGTTCAACTCATGCATTGAAAAAATACTCTGAATTCCTCTTTGTAGAAAATAGATAAATACTCAAGAGGTAACAGGCGAAACCAACCGATTGTGATCGGCCTTGCACGAATACCACAGCAAAAATATATTTACATAAGAAATTAACTGAAGGATGTGATGCATACTTTTCAAGACTCCGAAGGTACTTGTCGTATACTAGGAAATGAAGTCGGGGACCTGAAGAACTTGTCAGAACATCGAAAAGATTGTGTACTGTGGTTATATCAGCAATAACTGGACAAGCAGGAGCTATGCGAGCAAATGCCTCTGGCCCAACAGTTTTCTTGTCATCGACCTTTGTGTAATCAACAAGATAAAAAACAGGCATAAATGAAACTTCGCATATGACCGTAAGAAGTTTTAAAGTACATAATTCTAGACAAGTACGGTCTCTAGAGTTCTTTAGTTCATATTTCAAAGTAACGATAATAGTCATATGATAAAACAACCTCAACAGCCATTTTGGTCGAGTTGGAATAAAAAAGTGACCAACCATCCTCACCCTCCACATCCTGACTGCTGCAAGAAGCAGTTTCCTGCAATTGCATAACATTCAAGATATCTCGAGCTTAAGGAAAATATTTAAGTGAAGTGAAAAAAGGCAAAAGTTTGAGCCACAACTCCACACTCTTTTGAAAATGCTAAGGCATACTGTTATTATCGGATGATATCTTTTTTCTCATGTACATTTATTAGAACATTCTAAAGCATACTGTTCCATCTTACTTTATCTATCTGGTCACTAGCAACACCAGGAACCTCCCATGCAATCATCATGTCAAATGTTAGACGGCGAAATTCTTTGTCATTCAAATAATTAGGTTGTGTGATGGCCAGACCCAATGCTTTATACGAGCAGAATTCCAGGAAGTTCCTAGCATGGGAATCAGGTTGCTTCAGATTATCAGGTAACTCCAAATCGAATTGTTCTTGTAACGCATTGGTCGATATGCCAAGGGTCCTACAAAAAAAGAAGCATAAAGGTTTTGAAAATGTGTCTCCGCACGAAGGAGCCACGGCCATTTTGTAATTTAGTGAACAAAGCAACAAAAACTCATGCCGCCTCAACAAAATAACCGTTCAAAGGGATGATGCGGCTTTGCAAGAAAATTTGGAAACATATCAAACCAGTTAAAAGATACAGGAGCATACTATTATCATGTATTAAATTACTGACCTAAAGAAGTGTAATGTCAAGAAGACAAAGTGCGCCAATATTATAGATGGTTCCACATGCTCATTACTACATAAGCGAGCTTAATATAGCAAAAATAATAAAACCGAGAGAATCTTAAATGTATTTATTTCTTTTCATGAGACATAGATACGCAATATGTACATGATGTCAAAGATGTAAAGCATGTTTAAAAGTTTAATGCGATAACGAGATTAAACACAAACCCCGTCCCCACTCTAAACTAGCACACTAATTAGCTAATCAAGCAGAATACTTCTCTATGTTTCCGTGTGAACTGCATCTTGGCACACTTTCCAAAACTTTATAGTTACATAATAATCACGAACAGTTTCCGAGCATTTTTAGAAACCCCTGATTGAACAACTACACTCATTCACATGTTCAACTAAACATTTCCCCCTAAAAATAGGGGGAAAAATGTGCAACACTAAACATTTTCCGGCTCCGTAAGTCACATCACTTTCCCCATAGTGAAACCACAATCCAACTCTATTGCGTAACAAATCAACAAGCACGATGATCTAGAGATCTTATTGCAAATGACATATAGTTAACTGCAAACTAAAATAAATCAAAAGGGCAATTATCTCACAAGATTGAAAACCCTAATTCTCAAAAATCAGATATGCAGTTGAAATGAATTACTTGGAGCAAAGAGAGACGACAGCGTTAGCGTGAGCAGAGAGGAAGGGAAATGGGGGATTCTGGTCAGGCGAGCTTTTGACATTGGAATCAGCATCCCCATCGGTATTGCTCTTCTTAGAGAAAATGGATTTCAAAAGCCACATGCCGTCGTTTTTCGGCACCGTTTCTGCCTTCTCTTTCTTCTCCTTCTTCTCCTTCTCCATTGATCGCTTCTTTTTTTATTTATGCTATTGCGGGGAGAAGCGAAAACCCAAATTCCTGACAAAATGAAGACTGGTTTCAATTATAAACCGACACAAAATCACAAATGAGAGAGGGGTTCTTTTCTTTATCGCCAAACATACCGCTAGCTCGAGTTTTTTTTTCTTTGGGTTTCTTTTTCTATAATTTTGTTTTTTTGGACATCCTATGTAAATTGTATATAACTAATCACCAAGCTAATTACTGCATACCTCTTCATATTTTTTAAATTAATTTGACAGACCCTCGTCGCTCACTTTGATGTACATAAAATGCCCTTTAAAAATCAGTTTTAAACATTAGCCATTCACAGTCGTTTCTCTCTTCCTCTCTCAACTCTCAGATTCAAATCTTGTTCGCGATAGATCTCCAACCGGCGAAGTTGCTTTCCGAAGTCATAACTCTTGCTCTGATGGTCGGAATTCAATGGTTTAACTATCGTTGAATTCCTCTCGTCGAGCTCTTTCTTTTGGTAGTGATTTCATTCAGTAGCACTCGATCTGTTTCTGCAATCGTTTTACAGTCGCCGCGTATTTCGACGACGGTGGGTCTTGCCGGAGGTGTAATTTGTGTTCCGGCAGTCGGAATTTGACAGACTACACATCGTTGGATTCCTCACGTTGAGATCTATATTTTGATGGCAATTTGGTTCATTTTTTATTTTCATATTTATTTCTATATTTATTTTCATTTGTGAGCGTAGAACCTTGGGTGGTTAGCGGCGGCTAAGGTTTTGGTAGGAGGCGCTTGGGGTGAGAAGTTATTGGCGGATTGGTCTAAAATTCGTAGCATGTCGCAGCTATGGTCTCTCTCTCTCTCTCTCTCTCTCTCTCTCTCTCTCTCTCTCTCTCTCTCTCTCTTAGTGTTTGTTGATTTTTGAGTGTTTTGATCTTTCTTCATTTTTTGTTGATTTGCACTAAAATAATTTTTTTTTGCTTTGATTTTGCAATTGCAGCTTAATGAAAGCCATTGATCCTCTCATTGAAGGTGTCAAAAAATTTGGTTGAAATTACATCTGTTTCAAGTTACAGTGTTCAATAGATGTATACATTACTATACATTACTAGTTACATATAGTAACATGTGGTTACATATCCATATATTTGTGTATTTTCGATTTGCATTTTATTGGTTATGAAGTGATTTATAATATAAATATTGAAATTTGTAATTTTTTGTTGGATTTATGAATTTCTTTTGTATAAGTCAGTATTCGTGTGTGTACATAATTGACCGACTAAAAATATGCGGTCAAAAAATAGAACATAACTACGAATGACAATAGTTTACTACCATTACATGTAGTTATTTTTAGTACAGTAAATATATTGATTTAAAAAAATAAAAAAAAAAAAAAAATAAATAAAAAATAAAAAAATAAAAATAAAATAAAAAAGAAAAATAATAATAAACAAATCAGCGAAAATACTAAATGCAAGACCAGAAAGGCTTAATGCAGTTTGGCCGAAAATTGCATATAAGTGCAGTATAGTACTTTCGCCTCTCCAGGGTGGTATGCCAAATGATGATTTTGGATTGGGTTTATCCCTAGTTTATTTGGTACCTAGGGGTGTATATAAAATAAGCCCCTTTTTTTTTTATCTATAATTGTTTTTGTGAGAGAATTCAATAAATATGTCTTGATTTTAGAAAATAGATATTGATAAACCAAAATACCCTTTTTTTATTAATTAATGTAGAAATAATGTTGGAGAGTTAATAAATATATAATTGAAAAATATGTAACTAATGCAGCATTGGACTTGTAAAGTGATAAATAATATGGAACAAAAGTGAAAGAATTACATGTCTCTGAATTCATATAATAATTATTATAATAAATATCAAATGAGAGATTTAGACAAAAGATAAGAAAAAAAACTTGAGTTTAAGCAATGTTTTGCAACGGAATTCAAACAACAAGATTTAAATCATTATCCACAAGTCTACAACTTGTGGATATGCATTTACAGATGACAACTTTTATTAAAACATAATTTAAAAATACAAAAGAGAGAAGTAAAATCTTATCTTTTATGAAGAAATCCCAAGATGATTTTTTCGTACAAAACTTCCTAGAATCAATGACAATCTATACTTAACAAAACTCTAGGATTAAGGACTAGTATTCATGAATAATGAATACAAACACGAGTCAATTATGCAGTAAGAAAACAAGGTACTGTTGAAAGTGATCCAACACCTAAAGCTCTTTGCTCTTCACTATCCTCAGGAATCGGTGAAAAATGAACTGAGGACTTCTCCTGTTATAGACTCCAAGGGCTCCTGGTTCTTCACGGAATAAACACACTAGAAGAGATGGTGGGTTAGTAGGTTAGTGGATTAATTAATCAGGTATTTAAGATAATTAACCACTAAGCTAGAAATAACCGTCCACTAACTACTAACAAATAAACTGATTAAATAAATAAATAAAATTGGTTTAAAGAAAGTTAAAATAAATTAAATTATGTTTGACTTATAAAATCAAATACCCAACAAACTCTCCATTTTTGACTTTTTGATCAAAACCAATTTTGAAGCAACTCCCCGTGTATAACAGACTTTGAGCTCCCCCTGTATTAAATACCTCAAACTCCCCATGAATATCAAATCAGGTATAATATGCAAAAAATGGTCATAAGAAGCATAAATTACAGATAAAGAGAACTTCAACATTCATGGAGTTCAAAACCAAATCCAAACAGTAGTTGAATAACAAATACATCCCACAAAAATAAGTGTAGTAGAAAACACTACACATAATTTGTTCACAAATTCAAAACTCAAACAATAAGATATTGTAAAATGAACAGTAAGAAGTTTAGATCTCAGCACCGGAACCACTGCTAGAGCATGTCCCATCATCATCATTTTCATCACCATCCTCACTCAGGAATTCAGAGATGTCTTCATCATCTCCTGTTATAGCTCTACTTCGCGGATCTGTAGGATTGGAAGTTTCAGCTTTAGTTTCAATTTTTGCACCCAGAAAATCATTTCCCCATTTTTGGTTAGAAAGTGTTAACTCCAACATTTCAATCATCTGTCGATGCTATGCAACTTGAGTCTTAGCAAGCTCGAGTGCTTCCTTAGAGTGTTTGAGCTCGAGGAAAATTACATCCTCTTGGAATGAAGATGTTGGTAGCAAACTCATCAGAGGTGTTGGGACACCTGCAACAACACTTTCAAAACTGATACATCATTCCAATGAATGTCTCTTAGTAAGATGATTCTAAAAACTTGTTAGAGACTCGAACAAGACCAGACGAAGTGAAAAGATGGACAGAGGGATCTTGAATAAATCATTGGTCTGAAAAAACGTTATAGAAGAGTTATGGATAGAGTAAAGGAAAGTTGGATGTATTTTGTGCATATTTGGAAATGTGAGAACCAAATAGTTTGCCAAAATCAACTCGCATTTATGCGTCAAGCTTGTACATAAGTACAACATGCTCTTTAGTGACCACAAATTCATTAGTGAGAGGAATCCAATTGGAGACTATGATCCTATAGAGAACACAATAGAAGGAAAGTGAGAGAACGAACTTTGAGTTTTTTCGGATGACAAGGCCAAGATAAAATTGTGTTGCATGTGAGAGTTTTGTAGATCACAGAAAAATCATCGAAGATGGCCTCATCGGGGACATTTTCGGTTCCAAAGAGCTCATTTATTTTGACAGGTGTAACCTAAAAAAATAGTTTTCTCACAAACACTTTCCCAAAATTACAAGAGTTTTCCTTGTAAAATTTAGATTGAACATTACAGTAAAACTCTCTGATGACAGAAGGATCATAAATGGGCAGTGGAACACAAATACCTATGCATTTGAAGAAGGAAGTGATTTGTAACGATCAAAATCATCTAGCAGAATGCTCGCTTCCTCAAAGAAACTATGATTGGTAAAATGTCTTATGCTCAAAGAATTAGCCTCAAAATAAAAGGTAAGATTGAAAGAGTTTTTTTAACTCAAACGGGGAATACAGATTTTTGCCAAAAGCATCCTCTTCTCTTCATTTTCTTCTTTAGAATCCTCTTTATCCTCATCTTATTTATTTGTTGCTTAAGTGTTAGGATTGAATGTTGGACTAGGTGATGGAGTATGCATTTCGACACTTGGCTCACCAGTTGCCTCAGCTTCCCTTTTAGAGCTATCTTGAAGTTCATCTCTGTCAATTTCTTGGTTGAGTCTAGATATAAAGTCTGAAAGGGTCATTGATACGCGTAAAACCTACGTATAAATAACCGCAAGTGTACTGTATCGCGTTTTGTCGAATAGTGAATTCCATATATCGATTCACATGGAATTAAGTTCCTAAATCTACCAAGTACCGTAAATATACTATCATAAGCTCTATCTAGACAGACAAAAGAATGGGAGAAATGAAGCTAAAAAGAAACAATAAATAAAACAACGGTCCGCAAGGACAAATGAGGAATTCCGACGTGTGATGGCTTCTAGGGAAAATCCACCAGTGTACTATCGATACTGATCTACAAATTCGAATCTAATGTCAAATCTATATGCGATAACCCAGACACTAAAATACCCTAACCCCCGTCTCCAGTGTAGTTAGAGTCTACCCTCAGGTCCGACGTCTCCGTTCAGAACCTGATATTAAGAGAGCATTTAGGCCAAGTCCTTAAGGGCTAACCAAGGTACATCACGTCTCCGTTTTCACAACCGTAGCTATGTTATCCTAAAATCAAACGAGAAATCCTCTCTCGAGTTCATTCCCATTTACAATCAATTCAACTGTTGGCCAAACAATCGAAAGCATTTAATACAGGAAAACATAAACATAATCAATGAACGACAAATAGATCACAGATCTCGAAATCAAAATCAATAAATACAAGGTCTCATTTTCCTAAAAGAAAATGCTCAGTTCATTACAAACATAGCATCAAAATGAAGAACACGAGAAATCATAAACTAAACGTAAAGAAAAATCTTATGCAAAACCCGAGTCGAAACCCTCGTCAAAGCTTCCCGTGAAGAATTGGCAAAAACCGAAGAAAAGTCGAAGAAAAACCGAAGAAGGGTTCTTTAGATCCAAAAATGGTAGAGACCTTCTATTTATAGTAAGAAAACAGAAGATATGAAGCCTTCAGGTTGCGCCATGTAAATTTCTTCCTCAATGTCTTCTATTAAGGAAAGCGGTCTTCAGATCCGTTTGCCATATCTCGTAGTCGTACCACGCAGCTATGCAAAATCCTAATGGACTTCAGCAACGTGACTGGTGAAAAGGTTTCCTCATAGTCAACACCTTGCCTTTGAGTATATCCTTTCGCTACCAATATGGCTTTATAGGTCGATACCTTTCCATCTACTCCAATTTTCTTCTTATAGATCCACTTGCAGCCTATGGGAATTATTCCCTTAGATGGATCTACCAAGGTCCACACCTTGTTGGAGTACATGGAGTCCATTTCGGATTTCATGGCAGTTAGCCAATGTCCCATGTCCGCATCCGGGCCTCATTGTATGTTCTTGGATTTTGTCCAAGATCAACAAATCTTCATCATTTTCGAGGAGGAATAACCTATCAGACATTTCCGAACTCTTTTGGATCTACGTACTGAAGGTTCATGAGGTATATTAGTGGATTGTTGTATTGGTTCGATTACTTGTTCTTGTGCTTGAACTTTACTTTGCCGTTCTTGAACTAATTCAAGGTCTATCATGTTGCCTTTTCTATCGGATAGAAACTCCCTTTCTAGAAATGTGGCATTTCTAGAAACAAACGTCTTTGCTTCCTTGACATAATAGAATAATTATCCCATTGAGTCATCGGGATACTCCACAAAGTAGCATAAGTCGGATTTACTAGTCGTTTTACATAAGCGGGACAATCCCATATCCTAATATGTTTTATGTTGGGCTTCCGGGAATGCCAAAGTTTGTATGGTGTGGATTTAACTGGTTTTAACTCTATTCAGCAAATACGTGGCAGTGCGAAGTGCGTGACCCCACAAGTATGCCCGTAAGTTGGTGAACCCCATCATAGATCGAACCATGTCTAACAAGGTTCTATTCTGACGTTCGGAAACTCCATTAAGTTGAGGAGTTCCAGGTGGAGTCCATTGATATTGTATTATATTCTCTTTTAGATAGTCAATGAACTCGATGCTCAAGTATTTTCCACCACGATCGGATCGTAGTTTCTTAATACTTCGTCCGAGTTGCTTCTCTACTTCGTGTCTAAAATCTTTGATCTTTTCAAATGTTTCGGACTTGTACTTCATTAAGTACACATACCCATACCTAGAGTAATCGTCGGTAAAGGTAGCGAATTAGTTGTATCCACCCTTCGCACTAACGCTTAGTGGACCATATACGCCTGTATGGATCAAATCCAAAAGACCTTCGGCCCGCTCCATTTTCCCTTTGTAGGGTGACTTGGTCATTTTCCATTTAAGGCGGGATTCACAATTGTTTGTAGTGATTTCACGTCGTCCAAAGTGAACAATCCTTCACTACCAAAATCGTTCATCCTTCTTAAAGAGACATGACCTAATTCAGCGCGTGCCAAAGTTGTGCGGGGTTTTGATCTATCTCTTTACGTTTTGCTGATATAACATTAATAGGTATTTCATTTGGATTTAGTTCATATAAGTTGTTTAATAGTCGTCCCATGCAAATCAAATTTTCATTCTTTTGTATAATGCAAATCGAATTTCCAAAAACAAAGGTAAAACCTTCAATATTTAAAACATGAATATAAATAAGGTTTCTAATGAGAGACGGAACAAATAAACAAACATTCAAAACAATAGGAAAACTAGAATCCAAAACATTTAAGTAAATTGTGCCAATAGCTTCAGCAGCAACTCTTGCTCCATTCCCCATCCTTAGGTAGGTCTCCCCCGCTATAAGATTTCTACTTCTTGACATTAGCTGCAAATCATTGCATATGTGTGAGCCACAGCCTGTATCTAATACCCAAGAAGAACAATTGACAAACAAATTTGCGTCAATGAAATACGTACCCTTTTCAGAACGTTTCTGCTTTAGGTAAGCCTTGCAGTTGTGGCGTCAATGTCCTTTCTTTCCACAGTGATGGCAAGCATCATCAGCTTGCTTGCTGACTTTCGCCTTAGGGCCCCCACTACCTTCACTCACTTCGAACTTGTTGTTTGGGAAGAGAACTCTTTCTTTTCTCTTCTTTTGGGAAGAATTCTTCTTTCCAGAAGTAGCAGCAATGAGAACAAATTTCTCTTTCTTGATGGTAGACTCGAAACTAAATAACATGTTCATTAACTCACCCAAGGGAAGATCAAGTTTGTTCATGTTGAAGTTCACTAATGATTCATAGGAACTAGGAAGAGACAAATCAAATCCAACGAGAGCTCGGCAGGGAGGGTGACGTCAAGGTTCACTAGCTTTTCAAGGAGAGTGATTATTTTGAGACAGTGTTCGTGGGCGCAGTCTCGCAGTGGTCAACTCATTTGTAGCAGCGTACCTCGATGCCATAATATTCTCACTATATATGCTATCGAGATGAGCCTTGATATCGAAAGCATGTAAGTGAGACTCATATTTCCTCGCAAGCGCGGGCTCTATGGCGGCTATCATGTAGCACCTAGCATGAGTGTCGTCTTTCTTCCATGCTTCATAAGTTTCCTTTTCAGTATCGGTCGCAGTGTCGGGTATAGTGGAAGGAAGTCTCTCATTAAGGACATAGAGACGCCCCTCAACGGTTAGCACAAGTTTAAGACCACACAACCAATCTAGGTAATTAAGGCCATTGAGTTTGTTGTCGATGATTGACATTATGGGATTCTTAGACATGATTATCTGAGAGGTTTAGAGAAGAGGATTATTAGAGATTCGTATTAAATGAGTTTACAATTAAATGTTTGGAATTATGTTATTTAATTGTTCTCCCACTAATTTTATCGAGTTCCACTTCCCTCTAGTAGACAAACGAGAAAACCGATTTTTCTTAATGGGCTTTAGGTCCAATAGACAAATATAACCCGTAGTTAATCTAGCCGGATTATATTTGCCCAAAGGTAGATCACAATCAATCATATCATTTATATGACCCTAAAGTAGTTTTCCTCACACTTGATAATGACCTAAGTTAATCTCGCGAATTCAAAATCTTCGTGTGTCAAGTCTAACCTACCAATCAAAGATGCTCATAGAACTTAATTATACTAAACTAATGCAGTCCCTAGTTAATCTAGCCGACTACGTTAATCTAGCATAACCTTTTCTATGGCTACCTTCATCGTTATGTCGATTGAATTACAACTTACCTTACCATAGCACTCCCCGCTAACACGGCTTACTGCACTATAGTAAAGGGCTACACATAACTCAACCGTTGGCAAAAGGAAAGAAAAATTCAACATATTGGTTTTTCTTTATAGCTTGAAATAATTCTTAATTAAATTAAGCATGAGGGAATTTTAGAAAAAAATTTATCTCATCAGAAGGTTTGGATTGGTCAATCTGATTCCTACATCTATGTTCTCTAGAGGTATATGGAAACGCATATTGTCCTAAGAGGAACATACGACCTAACTATATAATTGATTACATTAATTAATTATCGGGTTTTTCAAAATAACTATATGACCTCAACTAGCATAAATCAATCAAATAATGTTGTTGTACTAGTAATTCAATTGAATTATAATCAATATTATATGTGTGTTCTATTAATTGAGATCAATTTAACAATTTAAGTTAATTAATTAATCTAACACCTATTTACTAAAATAGATGATTGTTGAATCGATTATCTAATTGGGTTTAATTGAAAATAATTTTCCAGAAATTAAAATCAATTTGTTTTAAGTTTAATTTTAGAAATCTCAATTTTTTGTTTTTTAATTTTTCAGTGAACTGGTTCGGCCCGACCGGTCTGACCAGTTCGGACCGAAACAGTCCGGTTCTGACCGGTCCAGCTGAACCGAATTAGTGGACCGGGTCAGTCAGACCGAGAACCGGTCTGACCGACCCGAATCCACGTGGATTCGGTCAACTGGATCAAACATAACCATCGAATTGGCCGGTTCGACCGGTTCGATCCGAAGAAATTAAAAACCGACGTTTTAAATTAAATTTCAGATCCGATTTTCCAATTTTAAACAATTTTAAAGCTAGAAAAAATTCTAAACAATATTTCAAAAATATTTTAAACTTTCGAAAATACCCAATTAAATATTACAACAATCACAATTTCAATAAATCGGACATGCATCAAAATAAGCATAGCATACAAAAACCCAATTAATTGCGCAACGAGCTCTGATACCACTGTTGGGAATCAGGCACGTGTACGCAGCGGAAATTTTTTTTTTTACATGACATAAACAATTTAAATCATATAATCACATGTTCGATTCGTATTTAAGAAATTAATTACGTACATTAACGCTTCCAACGAAAATTAAAATTACATCATGCTAATTAACTCGATAATTAAAACACATAGCATGCTCGCAACGAAACGAAATAGACATACGTATAATTTAATGAAAACGATCAAGTTCAACATACATATCAATTCATTAAAAACATATAGCATATAATTTAATCTAATTAAATTAATCGTATCAACTAACAGCTCCGAAAGAATACCTCTTGAAGCGTGAGGCGAACTAACAGATCGAAGCGAACTGCCACGGAAACCAATCCGTGCAGTCGGGAGGAGCAGCGGTAGTGCGGTGGCGGCATACGCGTTCAACGACGGCGGCGCGTGGAGTCTACGCGCTGTCTTCGGGCGGCGCTTGCGGCGGTGGCTCGGCAGCGGCTTCTCGATTGTTCGACTCCTTGATCTTCCTCCTCTCGGATTTCACCTCGTATACATAGATCTACTAAATACGTGGCATTAGACACGCAAAAGTTAGAATAGACGGAAGAAAAGACGAAAGGAAAGAAAACTACCAACGATGAATGAGGCACTTGGCCGATTCCTGCGATGGTCGGCGATGGTGACGACGACCGTGGGTGGTGGTTCGGCTGTGAGGTGTGAGATCCGAGTGGCTAGGATTTTGTGATGTGTTGTGTTGTGCAAGACCAATAAATCATGTATTTATAGTGTCTTGTATAAAAGCCCTAACGAGCTTAAGTTGGACCGGGCCCAACAACTTAAGTTCGTTGGTTCTTTAATCGCTCGTTTCTCACAACTCAATGATCGGAAAATTGTAACGATTACATTTTCGGAATCATTGTACTGTCCTCATCATTACGAGTGCCAATTCTTGATTTCCAATTTCTAAAAGTGGAAACCCTAATTCAAGTGGACTTTCCAAATTTGGAAACTTCCCAATTTAGAAAGTTCACTAAGATGTTCGCCTATTCTTTTCCTTTTCTTATTCTTATTCATAATTCCAAATTACGAATGTTGGACTCAATCACATTGACTTCTAATCATGCAAAGATTAAACATTTTTATCTTTGACCGTTTATTCAAAGATCTCGAGTGCACGAGCAGTGTGACCCTCGATGGTTCAGGTGTAAGCTAGCCGTGGGTCCACAACCCTTTGTTATCTAAACATGTCCCTTAGAGTTACGATTAAGATGAAGCTCGTTTCACCTTAATCACCCAATGAATCAAGATTGGCGTCCAACAACTACGCGTCATGATTCCCTAGATACAAATGAAGTGCCTGCAAGAACCTTTTGATATAGTTAACGTACAGTACGATCCCTTCAATTCATATGTCCCGATCGATCTAGAGGCATTGGTTCATCGAGACCTCCTTAGTAGTTCAATAATTGTGCGATCGTTCTAAGTGTTGTAATCGGTATATGCATGACTTAGAGAATCGAATTCTATAATCATCACTTAGTCAGCTCTGGCTAGAGACTTAGAGATTATAAAATATGAGAACACACAGGACATCCAAGACTATTCTAGCGATCGAATCCCCGACTGCAGTGCACAGACCTCCCGCTAGATTTCGGACTGCACGAACACTGACCCTTGGGGCGGTCCTCAGTGGAACTCAGGGACAGGTCACTATACAGCTGGTCCTCTAGTGAAGTCACGGTGATGTCTAGGTCATAAGGACTAATGGTGTACAACAATACCATATATATCTCTACTCGATTATTGAGAACCACTTAGAGATTTCTAGGGTGAGGGAGTTCAGTGAACTCGTCAACTTACGAGCACCCACTTATGCATGCCGATATCACAATACCGTTTACTAATGAGATGCAGTACACATACACTAAGTGCTAGTCTCTTAATGGGAAAGGCCGATATCCTCATTGGTGGCGTAATCCTTTGACTAGGAACACGTTTAACAGTTATAATACTAAAGTAAATATCTCACGATCCTAAAGATCAATTACTAGTACTTGTAATAACTGTAAGGACTATATCTATGTTTGAGACAAAGGGACAAAGATATAGAATGCCCAGGTGTTTTTTATCATAAATACGAAAAACGATTATTTATTACAAGAATAAATGGAAAAACCACAGCCACAAGTTGGCTTGTTGGTCACCTACTCTAACAGTTTCGGATCGGCAGAATAGCTCCTCTTTACCTAAAATATAAATAAAACAGAAACTCATAATATGTACAAATAAAGGCAAAAAATCGGACGAACGAAAACCAAAACTCGAAGATTTGGTAAGTAAAATTCATGCAAAACGAACACTTATTAGACCCTCAAACTTCTTTACTCGTCCCGAGTAAACAAAACAAAACTACAAGCCTTTGAACCCCTGAGTACCCCTAAACAACGGGTTGTGTCTCGTGAGGGTTTTCAGACAACACACCCACAAAGTTGCCGGATTGGTCAAAGCATTGCAATTAATTCCAAAGATAAAACGAGCTAGATAACCTAAAATCTCAAAATAGCTTACGTTCATAAATTTACCAAGTACCGTAATTATACAATTCTAAACTGTATCTAGGCGATCAAGAATGGATGGGAGAAATGAAACTACAAAGAAACAATAAATAAAAGTAACAGTCCGCCGGGACAGGCGAGGAATGCCGACATGAGATGGATTCTAGGGTAAAATCCACCAGTGTACTATCGATAAAGATCTACAAATCCGAATCTAATGTCAATTCTATATTCGCTAATCCAGACACTAAAATACCCTAACCCCCGTCCCTAGTGTAGTTAGTGTCTACCCAAAGGTCCGACATCTCTGTTTAGAACCTGATATTAAGAAAGCAGTTAGGTCAAGTCCTTAAGGGCTACCCGAGGTGCATCACGTCTTCATTTCCACAACCCGAGCTATGTTTTCCTAAAATCAAACGAGAAATCCTCTCTCGAGTTCATTCTCATTTACAATGAGTTTAGCTGTTGGCTAAACAGTCTAAAGCATTTAATACAGGAAAACATAAACATAATCAAAGAACGAATAATAGATCATAGATCTGGAAATCAAAATCAATATAAACAAGGTTTCATTTCCCTAAAAGAAAATGCTCAGTTCATTACAAACATAGCATCAAAATGAAGAACACGAGAAATCATAAACTAATCGTAAAGAAAAAACTTATGAAAAACCCGGGTCGAAACCCTCGTAGAAGCTTCCCGCGAAGAACTGGCGAAAACCGAGGAGAAAACCGAAGAAGAGGTCGAAGAAGAAGTGCCAAGAGATTCTAAAAATGAAAAGGAGATCTTCTATTTATAGTAAAACAACAAAGAAAAATATCTGGTTTCGATTTCTGTGCCCAGATCGCTATAGGGGCTTCTTGGATCACGATCTGGCAGCCTCGCAAACTGCGCACCGCCTTGCCAGATCGCGATACGGGAATGGTGGATTGCGATATGGTTCTTGATAAAAAAAATGTTCTGAGAGACCCCCTAGATCGCGATACAGAAAGCCTGGATCGCGATATGGATCCTGATCAAAAACCCTTCTGTAAGGCCCCTCCAGATCGCGATATAGGAAAGATGGATCGCGACCTGGCCTCTGCATCAACTTCAAACACTGTTGTGACCCCTTTTTAGCCCGAATTTGACAATTTTGCATTTGTCAAAAGTTGTAGACCTTGAAGTTAGATGTCCAAATCCTTTTTAAATCAGCTCAATCGGAGTCGTATGCAAAAGTTATTCTTGAAATACCAAAGAGTGCCACAACCCGCGAGAATGCACTTTTGCACGTGTTTGGTTTGATCATCGGCTTCGCTTCCAATATTGTTTAGAATTGGAAAAAATAGATTCTGTTTACCTAAAATATAAATAAAACAAAAACAACATAATATGTTCAAATAAAGGCGAAACTCGGACGAACGAAGACCAAAACTCGAAGATTCGATAAGTAAAAATCGTGCAAAACGAACACTTATTAACCAACAATTGAATTGATTATAATGGGAATGAACTCGAGAGAGGATTTCTCGTTTGATTTTAGGAAAACATAGCCCGGGTTGTGAAACAGAGACGTAATGCACCTCGGGCAGCCCTTAAGGACTTGGCCTAAATGCTCTTTTAATATCTGGTTCTGAACGGAGACGTCGAACCTGTGGGTAGATTCTAACTACACTGGAGACGGGGGTTAGGGTATTTTAGTGTCTAGGTTAGCAAATATAGAATTGACATTAGATTCGAATTTGTAGATCATTATCGGTAGTACATCGGTGTATTTTCCCTAGAAGCCATCACACGTCGGAATTCCTCATTTGTCCTCGCGGACTGTTGTTTTTATTTATTGTTTATTTTTAGCTTCATTTCTCCCATTCTTTTGTCTGTCTAGATAGAGCTTAGGATAGTATAATTACGGTACTTGGTAGATTTAGGAACTTAATTCCATGTGGATCGATATCTGGAATTCATTATTCTACAAAATGCGATAGTGTACACTTGCGGTTATTTAAACGTAGGTTTTACGCGTATCATATTTTTGGTACCCTTGCCGAGGAATTAGTTAATATTGAATTTACTAATATCGTTACTAACTATCCTTGCTTTACTTTAGACAATTTTTCTTTTATTATTTTTGTTTTGATTTTTTTCATTTGTTTTAGCATATTTGTATACATTGATAGCCTCGATTTATGATCTCTCTCTTTGCGAGCTTCAATCCAGAAAATGGAATTGGCCAGACAAATGAGTATTT
>NW_012193036.1:539517-575921 GCF_000504015.1 Erythranthe guttata | reverse complement strand
TTGTGTATGCGCCCCAAATATATATATTGCGTTTTCACATACGAGAGAAAGTGTGAGAGGCTTTAGAGTACTGAAAAAAAAATAATATCTTAAAACACAGAATTCTCTAAGAGACTATATATTTATATATGTTTGTAAAGAAAAAAAAAAAGTTTATATACATATAGATATATATATATATGTCCACAGAAAAAAAAAATAAAAGTTATATCTTATTATATAGAGAGAGATACACACAGAGAGATAGAGATATATAGATATATATATATATATATATATAGATATATATATATATATATATATATATATATATATATATATATATATATATATATATATATATATATATATATATATATATATATATATATATATATATATATATATATATATATATATATATATATATATATATATATATATATATATATATATATATATATATATATATATATATATATATATATATATATATAATGTGGGTAAACAGCATAAAACTCTCTGTGTTATGAAAAACTTGCACCAATCCCAATGTATAATTTTATCGCGTAGAATCTGTTTGTGTTTTGTTTTATCTTGCATGAAATCTTCATTCCGTTAACAATTAACACCGTTAACTATTTAGGGGATTCCATGCAAGTTTTCATAACACAAGGGTGTTTGGTGCATGTTATCTATGTAGTATATATGGGTTTTTGTGCATAAGTCCCTAACCAACCATCTTTATTATTCTAGAACGACAAATCGAAAGCATTTAATACAGGAAAACATAAACATAATCAAAGAACGACAAATAGATCAGAAATTTGGAAATCAAAATCAATATATACAAGGTTTCATTTCCCTAAAAAGAAAATGCTCAGTTCATTACAAACATAGCATCAAAATGAAGAACACAAGAAATCATAAATTAAACGTAAAGAAAAAGCTTATGAAAAACCCGAGTCGAAACCCTTGTCGAAGCTTCCCGCGAAGAACTGGCGAAAACCGAGGAGAAAACCGAAGAAGAGGTCGAAGAATAAGTTCCAAGAGATTTTAAAAATGAAAAAAAGACCTTTTAATTATAGTAAAAAAACAAAGAAAAATATTTGGTCTCGATTTCTGTTCCCAGATCGCGATCTGGGCTTCTTGGATCGCGATCTAGCAGCCTCGCAACTTACACTACCAAAAAAAAGGGCTTTTGTGACGGACGATTCAGTCACGAAAATGAAGAAAATCTGTCACAAAAGCCCTTTTATCACAAATTTGTGACCGAATTGTTCTGTCAGAAAAACCCTCGTCACAAAATAAATTTGTGACTGCTTTTTCTTGTCCGTCACAATGTTTATGACAGATGCGTCTGTCGCAATTAAAAAAAAATTCGTCACAAATACGTAATCTAGGTTCTCCAAGTATTGTGACGGATTTCGTCACAAACCTTTTTATTGGTCATTAATGTGTCACAAATCACTGAGAATTTACATCACTTGTCCGTGACAGACATCGTCACAAAAAAACGTCCGTCACAAATATTCCATCAGGAACATCGGTCACAAATAATTCATTCAAAACCTCCGTCACAAAATTCTGTCACAAGTATCCCGTCACAAATATGTTACAAATATTTAATTATCTTTCAGTCACAATTCCATCACTAGTTATTGATTCGGGAAGTTTCGCTATTCGCTATTCAAAGCTATTTTAGTTTTTTATATCTATTATAGAAATATTTGAAAACTTCATTCAACTTCAAAATTCTTGATAATCAACACACAGTCTACTACAAAACAAAACTAACAAACAGCAGAAGATATCAAGTAAATTCTCACAGAAAATTCTTAGAAGACCAAATTTACATATGATTCCACAATAGTCAAAAAATATAATACATAGACCGAAAGAAAACTCGAATGAGTTTTGCATTAAAATTGAAGGAAGCCACCTAATTTTTCAATTCGATACAAGTTAAAAAATATATTTCTTCTGTAACAATGTTCGAGATCAATATCCTTCTCAGTTACGTGCTCGAGCTTGTTGATGCAGAAAGCTGGTTTCGATCAGACTGTTGCTGCATTGAGCCCTCAAATTTGAACTCGAACAAAATTTACACAAGACCCTGCGAGCAAAGAAATTTATTTAACAATCAGTAAATTCCAATGCGCAGTTCCTCTATACTTACTGATGCGTAATCTATCACAATAGGAAACAAAAGTACTCTTGTCGTCCACGATTATGCATGAGCCATGCAGAGTTTGTGATGAGTTCTTGTTGCTATTGGCATTTGAAAAACAAGAAATGCATGTTGCATCAATATTATTCAGAGGAAACATTATGATTAACCCCCAAAATCGTAAGCACTAGGTAAGGAACGGGGAAAATACAAAAATCCGACCACTAAGATCTTCAATCTAGCTCTTTACTAACAAAAAAATCCGAAAAAAAAGACAAACTTTTATGCAAAATCATATTTGTCTGAACACTAGAAGCAAACCTGCAATCTTAACTTTTCAAGGACTTGTATGGACAAAGTTTTATTGAAACATTCATTTCAACTTAGTAAAAGATTAAATCTAATTTGAAAACTTGCAGTAGTATAACACCTTCGGCACATTAGTCTAGAAGCAATTGAATAATATTTGGATAGGGCATTGATATCTCAAGATCATTAGAAGAGAAAAATGAAAATTCTGCTAAATGTAAAATCTCAACTCAAATGCATTGGCCATCACTAAAACCAACCTTAAAATCAAATCTCACTACTTAGATGGAAAAAATTCCTAGACTGCTAAAGGCACAATACCTTAGAGCTAATTAGACTTGAAAACACTATTAAAAAAAATAACAACTACAGAAGATAAAAATACGTTAATCTCGAACAATAATTGTTTATATACGGCCTAACAGCAGATCTGGGGAATTAGTTATAACATTTCAATATACATTTGCATCCAAAACTCAGAATTCCTGTAGACACAGATATGTAGTAAAGTACAAAATCAGAAACTAGCCACTTAAATTGCCGGTAGAAGAAATTAGATAAGTACCTAAAATCACTGATGCCAAATCACAATAATTGATTCCCAGTCTACCGCCGTCGATGGTTTCATGTTTGAAACGGAGTTGGAGTTTGAAAAAAAAAACCGTAAATCCAGAAACCCTAACCTTTTCACCGGGTGTTTTGTTGATGTTTTCTGGTGCTTGTTGACAGTGTCCACGGTATTAATTTATACAAAACGTTGAGTCGGAGGCTGTTGGTGGCGGGATTTGGCCAGAGTTCGTCTGGGGTGGCCGGATCTTGGTGGAGTAGGCTGTGGGTTGCCGGAATTTGACGGATCTGGCCGTGGATTGCCGGAATCCGACTGGTTTGGTCGTGGGCTGCCGAACAGATGTGTGGCTGAATATGGATGGAGAAAAAAGGTGAATAAGAAGAAAACAAATTAGATAAGGAAGAGATAGAGAGGGAAGAAGAAAAAAAAATAGAAGTAACAATTAATTGTGAGTAAAAGAGAGGGGATAGGTGCTGAATTTCTTGGGAAAGAAACAGAAGATGAAGGGAAGGAGAAGCCGGCCGCAATGACGAGAGGAAAATTTAGAGAGAAGAAAAGGGCATAAAAAATATAAAAAAAAAAATGGGTGTGGTGAATAAAATAAAGGTAAGAGTCTATAAAAAAAATAAAGGGGAAGAAAGTGTGAAGATTAAAAATAGTAAAATATTAACATATAATTGAAACAATGCATTTTTTATTATTTATTTTTAGGGTAAATTATGAAAATCCCCCATAAAAAATACAATATGTTACATATGTAAGTTAATTAATCAATGAAGTTACTTATTAACAAAAATGGATCAAATTTCAAAATTGTGTATCTTACAAACTCGGTCGAAAGTAATTTAAAATCAAATAACAAATATTTTTTGAAGCAAAATAATAAACAAAATTAAACAATTTTCCGAACCAATCCGGTTCGACCGTGACCCGGCAATAAAGCGGTTTGGTCTGACTTTTGAAACCGAAAAAGTCGAAAATTGGGGTCAAATGACCAAAAACCGGTTCGATCGAGTAAAACTCGAGAACCGACGAGTCAGTCAAGGAACCCGGTTTTTTGCCAAAACGTCTCGAATCACCTCTGAGTTGGTTATTTATGGCTAGATTTGAGCGAACCTTCATAGAATTAGTAGTGGGTGGCCGAATTTAGTCATGAGTGGTCGAAGGATTGTCGGATATGATCATGGGTAATCGAATAGGAGTGGCCGATTGCCGCATTTGAAGAATAAGAAATGAAAAATATAGAGTATAACTTATAACTTATAAGCAATAAAATATAGTAAAAGTAAGGTGAAGTAGATAAAAGTGAAAATAATAAGTAGGATATTAAAAATATAAAGATTTTTAAAACATTAAAATTAATAAAATAATAGCATATTAAAAGAAAATCAAAAACCCGGTTAAACCGGTTCGACCCTATAAACTCGTGACCCAAGTGGTCGTCCGGTTCTATAGTCGGTCCGGTTCTAAAAACATTGCTCCGAATTGTTGTGTTCCTAGATTATTTTAAGTGTTTTTTCTATCACCTGGGCCTAGCCAATAAATAATTAAAAAAAATATCTTAATAGTTAAAGGTTGAACTATTGTCCGTGCATTACAGAATTAAAGAGGAATAGTATGAATTTTGAACAATATTTAAAATATATTAACAGTATTAGCATTAGAATAGTTAATATTTGTTATATTATTATGTTTTTTTAATATATTATAATCAGTTTTAGTCACCATTAAATTATTTTACAAAGATCAAAATAAGTATAAATTAAATGATTAATAAATCAAAATCAAAATGTAATTATTTTTTATCAATAAATATATGTGTCGAATTTATGACCAGGATATCAAAAGTGATGAATTAATGACGAAACTTAAAATGTGACAGATTCGTTACTGAATTACATGTGACGGATTTGTGATTGAATAAAGATAGTGACAGATAAATGACAAAATTTAAAATATGACAGATTTATGACGGAGTTGTGTATGACAGATTTGTGACGGCAATGAAGTAACGACGGATCAATGACGAATTGTGACATGAGACGGATTTACGACTGAAATTTATGTGACAAATTTGAGATGGAAACGGGATTGTGACGAAGTGGTGACCAATACTAGTCAAATTGTTACTTCTTTAAAAATATTATGACCGATTTGTGACCACACTATTTTTTGTCATAAACTATGTCACTGATTTGTGACAAAACTAATTTCTGTCAAACAAGATGTGACTCAAATGTGACAAAAGTTTGGTTGTCACAAAATTCGTCGCAAAATTGGTCACGTACTCGTCACAATCAATTGCAGAGTTTTTGTAATGAAAGCAGTCACAAATTTGACACTAATTCGATCACTAATTGTGACAGATTTAGTGTGTCACAAGTTTTCCGTTACAAAAGCCATGTTTTTTGGTAGTGTTAAGCACCGCCTTACCACATCGCTATACGGGAATGGCGGATCGCGATCTGGTTTTTGATAAAAAAAAATGTTCTGTGAGATCCCCTAGATCGCGATACAGGAAAGCTGAATCGTGATCTGGGTCCTAATAAAAAAACCTTCTGTAAGACCCCCAGATCGCGATACAGGAAAGCTAGATCGCAATCTGGCCCTCTGCATCAACTTCAAACACTGTTTTGACCTCATTTTAGCCCGAATTTGACAATTTTTCATTTCACAGAAGTTGTAGACCTTGAAGTTAGATTTCTAATTCTACTTGAATCAGCTCAATCGGAGTTCTTTGCAAAAGTTATGCTTGAAATACCAAACAACGCCTCAACCAGCGAGAATGCACTTTTGCACATGTTTGGTTTGATCCTCGGCTTCCAATATCGTTTCGAATCGGCAAAAATAGATTCTATTTAGCTAAAAAACAAATAAAACAAAAACAACATGATATGTACAAATAAAGCCGAAACTCAGACGAACGAAGACCAAAATTCGAAGATTCGATAAGTAAAAATCGTGCAAACCGAACACTTATCAACCCTCAAACTTAGATCTTTACTCGTCCCGAGTAAATCAAAACAAAACTACGACACAAAAGAACAAAAACAACAAACTAAATCTTGGCCACTAACGTAGTGAATCACGATGGCATTTAGCATATGCAACAAGCCTTTGAACCCCTGGGTAACCCCAAAGGACGAGTTGTGTCTCATGAGGGTTTTCAGACAACACACCACAAAGTTCCGGATTGGTCAAAGCATTGCAATAAATTCCAAAGATAAAACGAGCTAGATAACCTAAAATCTTATAATAACATACGACTTAAGATATTCGACTTCCCTACCGACGCAATTAGTTGTTTCTACACCAAAATATTAGATAGACTCAAGAATCCGTAATCAAACACAAAGCACAATTATCGAGTGTTTTGAGTAGAAATATGGACGAAAAGTAAGTTTTGATTCTGAAATTCAAAAACTCGAATTAGGCATAAGTAGGTCTATTTATTCAATATAAAAACGACAACAACAATTATTTTTGGTGATTTTCATCACAACTTTCTATTTTTTTTAAATGTAATACAATCGTGAATCATGTAAGGCTCCACACCACTGTGTTATCTTTTTGACCCATGTATTGAAATTTAGTCCAGGAGACCTCCAAGCTAGTTAGCTCAAGAGACTAGGCGACGAAGTGCACCTTACGGGTTAAGCTCGAGCCAGAGAGGCCAGAAAATCAGAGCGTGAATCACGTCAGCACCATTTTTTTCTCTTTTTATTTTTTCTTGAAACAACACAACAACAGAAAGTAAAAACGTAAAGAACATTATTGATTTTTTTAGCCAACAACTCGAATCGTGAAAACAAAGTTCAATTTTAACTCACCCTAGGGATAGCAATATTACCCGACCCGATGGGTACCCGCCCCGCCCCGCCCCGTTCCCGTTAAGGATTGGGGCGGGTAAGGGTTTTGGAATTTATACCCGCAATGGGTAAGGGGCGGGTACGGGTGTAGTAAAATTTCCCCCGTACCCGCCCCGTTTACTACCCGTATTTTTTATTTACGTATAATAACCTTATATGTATATCTAATATAACTTATATTGTATTTTTTCAACTCAACCATCAACCCTATTTATTAAAAAAAAAAGAAAAAAGAAAACTCAAGAGTCATGAGTCAACCCTAACTAGTGCTAGTCAGATTCTTAAACTTTTGTCTGTCGTTTCAACTTTCCACTCTCATCTTTATATATTATTTACTTCATATTGAATATTGAGAAAAAATTCACACATATGTGTTTTCAATACTTTGATTGACTATTGAATATTGAGGAAAAAAATAACCCATCAGTGTTTCCAATTCTGTGAGTTTCCGACGGTGGCGTATAAAATTTCCGACAACGAAGTGGCATACCGAAGACAACGAGGTAATTCGGTTCAAAAACTTGCGGTCTTAGATATAATCGTTTATGACAGTACGGTGGATTTTCTTCATACAATTAAATATGAACGTAAAAAATAATAACTTATTGTGAAACTTCTGATATTTTATAAGATAATAATAAACAAATTCCATGTATGGCGTCAACAAATTTATGAATTTTAATGGTTTCCTTCACAAATTTGTCAAATAACAAATTAAATATTCAATGTTTGAGTTAATTTAGCATATTAGGATTTATAAAATAATAAAAATATTCCATGAAAACTGAGTATATAGTATATATTTATCGAAGTACGTAAATGTTCTAAAGTTTGTCTTTCTGCAGGTACATATTGTAATTATGAGTTCTCAAGGTGCTGATTCATCCAAGCCGTTAGCAGATACAATTACTGAGGAATCTTTAGACCCGACAAGTACTCCTTCAGCTACTCCTACCACCGAGGAAAATGAGTTGACTGTAACAAAAAAATTAACATCGGATGTGTGGGATCACTTTGAAAGAGTTATGCACGCGGGAACACGTAAAGCACAGTGTAAGTACTGTAAGAAGTATCTTGTCGCAAGGAGGAAAGACGGAACAACTCACTTACGTGATCATATTAAATAAAACATGTCTTAAGAGAAAGTATAAAGACATTAGGGACATGAGGCAAAAGGTATTGATAAATGAACAAAATAAAGTAGATGGTCAAATGGGCTTGGCAGTTGGTCATTTTAATCAAGAGGCGGCTAGATATGACCTCGCTTGTACGATAATTTTGCATGAATTTCCCCTGAGTATTGTTGATTATATTGGTTACAGAAAATACTTTTCTACTCTACAACCATTATTTAAGATGATATCTAGAAACACAATCAAGAGTGATATATTTAAAATTCGTGGATCAGAAAAAGAGAAGGTTACGTTATGAAATTTATCGAGAAAAATGAAAGTAGGATTGCAATCACTACCGATATGTGGACTTCGAGCAATAGGAAAAGAGGGTTCATGGTGGTCACTGGCCATTATATTGATAATTGTTGGGTTTTACAGAATCATGTTTTAAGGTATCCATTTTCACTTTAATTCATTTCTTATATTTACTTTTAGTTCACTTTATAAATAATTTTAATTAACTTACGTTTAATTTTTTTATAGGTTTATTTATGTGCCATCTCCACACACTAATGAAGTTCTTTCGGAGGTTCTTATGGATTGTTTGCTAGAGTGGGATGTTGATCGAAAGTTATCCACTTTCACCGTGGATAACTGCAGCACCAATGATGCCATGTTAAGGATACTCTCTGATAAGCTCCAAACTAGCTCCTTGATCTTGCATGGTTCATTGTTACACATGCGTTGTGCTGCTCATATTCTAAATTTGATTGTTCAAGACGGTTTGATGATATTCAAAGATTGTATTGAAAAAGTGTGTGACACTGTTGTTTTCTGGACATGATCAACAAAGAGAAGGCAAAAGTTTGAAGAAGTTGCTAGACAAGTGCGTGTTTCTTGTACTAAGGAGTTAGTTCTTGATGTAAAAACACGTTGGAATTCAACTTATCTCATGCTTTCTACTGCTTTGGTGTATAAGGATGTTTTCTTCCGGTTAAAACAACGTGAGCCACTCTACAATTTCCTGCCAAGTGATGATGAGTGGGCTTTAGCAGCTGAGATTTGCGAGAAATTAGGGTTATTTCATAAGGTAACCGAGTTATTTTCTGGTACTACTTATTCTACAGCTAATATGTTATTTCCTAAGGTTTGTGAGATTAAAATGCATTTGACTGAATGGTCAAAATCTCCAAATAATGTGATTAGGAAAATGGCATTAAGTATGTTAGACAAGTTTAATGAATATTGGAAAGTGATTCATGGTATCATGGGAGTTGCAGCAATACTGGATCCACAATTTAAGATGAAATTGGTGGAATATTTGTTTGGAAAAATTTATGGAGATGATGCTCTTTATGAGATTAGTAAAGTCAAGGAAATTTGTTATGATTTGCTTGATGACTACAACTCTAAGAAGAAGGGTACTAATGTTCCAATGTCCTCCTCTTCGTCTATGTCAAATGACAATCAATCTTTAGGAGGTGATTTTCTTTCCGATTATGATATGCTTGTTAGTAGCCAACACTACACCAAAATGGACATTTTCTAACGCCACAAATTTGTAATTTCTAACAGATATATTCGTTAGTAATTACTAACGGATATTATCCGTTAGAATTAAATATATTCGTTACAATTAATAATAAATTGTTTTTTCTTAAAATTGTGAAAGTTTAATAATAATTCTAACGGCAAATGTCCGTGAGTCCTATGATTATCCAAATAGTATAATATTTAATTAAATTAAATCAGTTTCTTTCATCTTTTATATTTCTCTTCTCCGTTTCTCTTTTACCTTTTATTTTCTTCTCCATTTTTTTTTTATAATTTCCCCTTTCCCTAATTTCCATCAGTACAACCTTCGATGGCCTTTGTTGGCTGCCATTGTTTGCCATCTTCTCTTTCAACCATCGCCGTCGCCGTCGCCGCTACCGTCACCGTCACCGCTACCACCGCCGTCGCCGCTACCGCCGCCGTCGCCGCTACCACTGCCTTCGTCGCCGCCGCAAAGACCTCCAATATTTCAGGTATTCGCTTTCTTCCAATTATATTCGCATTTTAGGTTTTTTGCAGAATAAACCCTAGATTTGATTTTGTTTTTAAAATTAAGCGAAGTTTGAATTTATTTAGGGTTCTTATTCATCTGTAATGTTTATTGTCATATGTATTTTCGATTTCTTTCACCATTTCTCTATATATTTCGGTTATTTCAGCAACCTAAAAGACACATTGGGTACTGATACCCCTTTTTAGTTGTGATATTTTTCATGGGTGCCTCTTTGTTTTATCGTTTACAAAATTAAAATTGATTTTTTTTTGGTGTGTTTTGTGTTTTATGGGACTAACTGTATTACTTCAGAAAATATATAATATTTTGTCCTCTAGGTTTTTCTTAAATCTGCTATACGAGTGGAGATACAAGGCTGGTCGGCACAGGTTGTATGAACTTGCTTTCAAGTGTAAGATCTCTAATATATTTGGCTATGTGGGTAAATAAATATATTCATTTATTTGTATTAGATTTAGGGGAGTTTGATTTTTCTCCATCGATTATGCAGGCAATTTGTGGGCCTTATCTCAAGGAGAAGGCTCTAGATATCCTCAGAACACATTCTCATGTGTGGAAAGATTTGCATTGTGTTGAAGTTGTTACCTTAACTAGGTATACAAGGTGATTGGACATGAATTGAGATTTACTACTCCCCATTTTGAATTAACTAGCCATGACAATATTTATTTATTTCCATATTCTGTCAATTAGTTTCTTTGAACAACCCTTGTGATTTTGATTTGAACATTTACATTGTATTCAATAATAATTTAGTTAGAAGTTTTATATTTGAAAGACTGGTCACTATCGATAGGCCTGATGTTGTTGGTGGAGTAAAGATTCTTCAGTCTTCAGGGTAGTTATCTCTTATGGAAAATGTTATATTCTTCGGGTTAATCATCTATAAATGTATATACTTCAGTTTGAAAATCTATGGAAGTAGACTGTTGTTCAGATTTTGTCTAACTTCGAGTTAATTATATTGCATTCAGGTGTCTTCATCTACATTTCATCTACATCAGATCCCAGTAGTAAGTATTCTAGAAGATCTTGTACTAAAGCTTTCTTCTTTAAGGATTTGCTCTAAGGATTTGTATAAATCAATATTTTGCAGCTTTGAGGAACATTGCATGCTGAAAGGAGTTCACGAAAATTTTGTTGGTATGTACTTTTTATGGTACTTTATCAGATGTACCCCATTGATGAAACCATGTTGCATATCATACTGCACGATATATTATGAAGCTTCATATTACCTTATTTCCTTTTGTATGTAGGTATTGATTATGTGATTTTCGGCTTGTGTGTCTTTTCATTCTTGGGTACTTGGTGCGACTTCATAACATTCAAGTAATATCTAATTCATCACTGAATGATATTATCTACTATGAATTTCCTATTATATATTGATTATAATGCTATTTTAATCAGGGTATAACGTGGAAGAGGCAGTCTTTTAAGGATGAAATTTACCATGGTGAGGAAATTGAGGAAATAAGAGCTCTAGGATTTGGGATCAGCTCAACGAGAGATGAGTGTTGCAAGTACTCTCGGAAAGATGGCTTTCCAACCGACTTAAGAGTTTCTGGAAGAATAATGCAGAAGGGATACTTGAAATTAATTTTCATGAAGTCGGTTATTGTATTCGTGTTTTTGTTTTTGGTGTTTGGGGAATACATTTAATGTATTTTACCACTAGATGTTATGTATGAAATACGTAAGATTTCAATAACATTTGTTAAATTTAGTTATTTATAATATTAATAATATTACCATTTTCTTGAAAATGGTAATATTTTTTTTTTAATAATTTGCCAAAAGAATACTAACAGTTATATCCGTTAGGAATTTTGCTAGGACGTTACAATTAACAACCGTTACAGTCACGTTTCTAACGGATACAACTGTTAGAACTATTTATTTTTCTAACGGATTTGGATAATTTTGCCAACGGTTTATGTCCGTTAGAAATTTTAGACCTTAAATTTCTAACGCCATTTTTCTAACAAAATTTCGCCATTACATTAAATGTTTCTAACGGATATATCTGTTAGCAAATAGCTTTTTTGGTGTAGTGCAAAAAAGTATTGGGGATGGGAAAATAGAGTTGGATCATTACTTAAAGGATGATGCCAAGAAACCATAATTTTGATATTTTATCTTGGTGGAAGAATAATGGAGTGAAGTACCCAACCTTAAGATTGATTTCAAGGGATATTCTAGCTATTCCCGTATCTATAGTTGCTTCGGAGTCCGCTTTTAGTACAAGTGGTAGATTGTTGAGTCCACATCAAAGTAGACTACATGCAAAGACGATAGAGGCATTGATGTGTACCTAAAATTGGTTATGGTCGCAAATCAAAGGCAAGTTATCATTACTTTTATCATAAATATACGTCTATTTCTTTTTTATCTAAGAACATATGCTTGTTTCTACTGTTGTAGGCTCATCTTCACAAGAGTTACAAAATGTTTTGCAAAATGTACTTGATGGTGACGTTGGTGATGATGATGATGGAGATGAATGTGTATCAGTTGGTGATTAAATAACAAAGTGGTTTACTTTTCTATTATTTTCGTTTCTATTTATTTTGTATTAAGTATTGTCGAACATAGGTGACTAGATGGCTTGTTCAAAGACAATGATGCTTGCTTTTAATTTTTGAAGTAATATATTATTTTATAAAATGATTGTTGATTTGAATTTATAATTTAATTGTATTTAGCAATTAGCATGTATATATATAACTAGAATTGATTTTTATATTCCAAATATGAAGGAAAAGCCGAAATGGAAGAGACAAAAAAATGGGTCGTCAAACGAGGTGGGTACCCACGGGTGCAAAATGGGGCGGGGGCGGGTTCTACAATTCCAACCCGCAACGGGTATGGGGCGGGTGCGGGTTGCTTGATTTTCCAAATGGGGCGGGTGCGGGGATTGGGATACCCGCCCCGTACCCGCCCCATATCCATCCCTACTCACCACCTGAACCTCAGACTATTATACCCCTCAGAAAAGTGTGCTCATGCTTAATCGAAAAAGATTCGAAAGGCTCTCAAAATTAGTTGCAGAAACGCACTCGGAAGGTTCATCTATTAATTGCCGCCTATGCACAACTTTAATTTTAAAATCAACTAGCAAATCTACTAATTTATTAACTTCTCTGCTTCAATAGAATCCGGAAATGCAACTTACACTCGATCCTATATTAAATGCATGTGACAAACATAACACCAATACGAAAATCGGAATACATAAATGAAACTAAATTATATGATATGCACGCAAAAGGCCAAAAATAAAAATAAGCTAAACTCACCCCCAAACTTAAATCATGCATTGCCCTCAATGTAAAAAATAAAAGATATGAGAAAGAAATACGCCCTGAACAATCGTGCCGCATATTGATCAGTGTTCTACAGTTGCGAAAGTGTTCTTTGGTTGCACGGGGTGCCGTGGATTTTGGCACCGAGGGCGACTTGCCGGAGTTGTCTACATTTCCCGACTTCTAACTTTTCTTTCCTTGGGGACGAGATACCGGCAAAAATTAAGAAAAATGGATGAAATTTAGCTTTAAACCAAAAAAAGAAAAAATAACAAAAACGAAGAACATAAATGACGAGAAATAAATAATGGGTTGCCTCCAATTCAACGCATGTTTTACTGTCGACGACTCGACACAATTTGGACGGATTATGTCCAATCCAAAGCCTTGTTGATTGCGCATCCATCGATCAATCTTGATACATATTTTGCAATCATATCATGGACTAGATTGCAATCTTGTAACGACCATCCCTACCCATGGTACTTTTCGTTTGCTTTGGAAATCAGTCGGTAAGAGACTAGGATGGGTTGCTTGCCTACCGATCTCTTAAACTCGTACACAAGATATTCGAGCTTTGGAGTAAGCTCTACCTTGAATTTGATACTCATCTCCTCGATCACAATCAAATCCGGAGTTACAATGTGGATAGGATTTTCTTCGTCAAATTCCGCACCTACCATCATCTTCATCCCAATCTCATCAAACTCAAAAGTATCTACATAACTGGGATGAATAATTCTCTCACGGTGCTCAGCCTCATCGTTCATACGAAAATATGTAAATACCTCGTTGTCTTCATATAGGATGGTTGGATGTGGTTTATGACTGTGACATCTCTGAAACTTTTCAAAAATATTCGCCAGAAAGTGGAGTTCGTCTTGTAAATAGCACAGATGCTCATTTGTCAGTCCAATTCCATTTTCTGGGTTCCACCTTCGATGTCTTTCAATATCCTCCAACTATTGTTGAATGTAATCAGCTCTAAACTGAAGCTCGCAAAGAGAGAGATCATAAATCGAGGCCATCAATGTATACAAATCTGCTAAAACAAATGAAAAAAAAAAGTCTAAAGTAAAGCAAGAATAGTTGGTAACGATATTAGTAAATTCAAGATTAACTAATTCCCCAGCACGGCGCCAAAAACTTGATACGCGTAAAACCTTCGTATGAAAAATCGCAAGTGCACAGTATTGCGTTTTGTAGAATAGTGAATTCCAGCTATCGATCCACAGGGAATTAAGTTCCTAAATTTACCAAGTACCGTAATTATACTAAGGGGAAGTAGGGGAGGGGGGACTCGAACCCTAGACCTTTACCCTATTGGTAAAGCCTAGGTACCGACTCTCCTAACGAGGATTGATTGTCATATACATTAAGTTTGCCTTTATTTATAAGACATAAATGGTTAAGCTTATTGACAAAAAGAGATATAACACATAAACCTAGAATAATAAAGATTGTTTGTCATGAACCTCCTTACAAAATAATAAAGAAGGACAAACCGACCACCCGAGCTCCCATGTTTGATATTTTGCATGTATTTTTTTGTGGAGATGACATATTGATGTGAAATATATAGTAGATCAATAGGCTTTTTATATGATTGAAGCATTTATGCATCAATTACTTTTTGGGTGCATAATGTGCCATTGTTGAAGTTAGTTTGGAGCTCTCCCTATTAAAAGAAGTATTGTGGAGTTATATTGAAAAACCCCTAAATTTTTAGTTTAAACAAATAATTCCTTTCTTATATTGTAGTTTGGTTTCAACTACCGTGTCAATTAAAAATTTCGTGACATAAATTTATGTTTCCAAACCATTGGGGATAAATAATTGCCCGGCTTTCAAACATTTGGGAATAAATATTTTATGGAAAATAAAGTATTAAAGTATAATACTTTAATATATGTGAAAATAATTTGTTTCAATTATTTGTGTTTAATTTAAATATACTTTAATTAATTTGCATTGACTTCAAAAAAATATTGTTTAAATATTTGAGAATTTTAAATATGTTGAAATATCTTGTATAGATGGTTTCAAATGATGAGACCTTTAAAAGTAAGGATCTACATCATTTATTTTGCCATATAGCAAAATATGATATATTATTTGGTGATCTAGAACTCAAACCAGTAACCTTAATGAGAAGGCACCTAGTACCTTTAGTGATAAAGCACACATAAACCTATTTACGTAAATGACCTACTTCGGGTTCATGTTGTTGCCCTTATCGGTATAAACTATAAATGAAAATGCTTCATATGTTTATCAATTCAAGTCTGCACGTTATGTATCTAGTTAATCACGTATACTTCCACAGTTCCACACAACTACAATGATACGATTCCTTATGAGTTATGAATAGGTAGAAGACCGAACAATAAATATCTCTGTGTGGGGATGTCAGGCTACAAGTTAAATATGCTCATGTATGTATCCTTGAGGGATATAATGATTCAATTGGATATTTGATGTAAAATAATCAATCAACAATACAAGAGATTTTAATTTTATGTATAATGTAAGTCTCGATATATTCGTTATAGACATAATACTATGAGACATTTACTCTCCAATAGAATATTTTTTATTGGTTTGTAAAATCCAAAGATAATCTAGTCGATTCATTTATCAAAGGTTTGTGATCCGGGCTATTTTGCCTAGCCTAAAAGGCCCACCATCTATCCTCTTAGACCCAACCCACTCTCCACTCTTCTCTCTCTAGAATTAGTACAAATAAGAGAATAAGAAATATGTGAACACAATTCACTCGAGGACTCAACTATATAATACATATATATCTTCATTCATAAAGGAGGATCATAAGAAAATATAGAGAATACACTCTAACACATTTTTATGGTGGCCAAACGAACCCTATCAGTTTGTCTGGTTAGAGAGTTAAATGTGAATCGAGGAGAATAAGTTTAAAGCATAAATAACTAAGTTATCTCATACAGAAACCTAACTCGCGACTCGAGATCCTATATATCAAGTTCAATAGGACAATCATTTCTGTGTAACTTAAACCATTTTAGCATTTAGATGTTTAACTCTTTATAGATGCAGTCACCTATGTTAGTGTGAACTAGGTCGGCTCGTTGAGAATTTTCTCAAAGGCTGAAATTCTCTAAAGCACTCGCATAACCCGAGAATGTTTCAGGCCAAAACGAACACAACCTAGAGCTTGAACTACGTGTGTTTAATACGGTGGTAAGTTTGTTGTCTTAATTTACACAAACAATGACAATTCAAGATAAAATAATTCCCTGATTAGCTAAGTAAACCCAATAAGCATTAACCAGGGCAGGTTCAAGATATAATGTTTCATCTATCCCAATGTCGTACTATTGCTAAAATAAATTTTGACAATTTGGAAGAACAATTTTATTCATGTGGGGGATTGTTGGAATTTTGATATGAATAAAATTATTAGGCTACTTCAAAATGGTGCATATTTGGATTGAATGAGTTTCTTCCCAAACAACACATCTATTTATGAAATAACATATTCATTCATGAAAAAATTCTTAAAACAAAACTGATCAGTTTTGCATAAGATATAACAAGACTGTTTAAGAAATTCTTCCTAATATTTTTGTTTTGAATTTCGCTCATTTGTTTCGAGTTTGCCGTGGGTTTCGAATTTGTGCAACAACCGAAGTATCTGACTATTGTATCCTGGGATACTATCGGGATAGATGCACCTTAGACAACCCGAAAATATTGTCTTAAGGACATTATTTTTGCAAACCTCCCTCGATTTATGATTTTTCGTATTTCCGGTGAATTTCTATGTCCAAGTTATAAGCACAATTCTTAATCAATTATTGACACATTGTTTTTTGACCCCAACATTTCTATCCTATATTCATGACAAGAACACTAATTAGATGAAATTGACCCAAGAGCTCTTCTATCGACATTTCTAGATAATTCAAGCAACTAATCAATCACTTCAATAAAAGCAAATCACAAACTTATCATATTCATGAATAAATAAAGCCCAATGTGAAGAAATAAATAATTCATCAAACTTGCATTATAGGGAAATTAATTGAACAAATTCCACATAGGATTCTAACGAAATCCTAGATTATGAGTTTAGCTACTTATGTTGTTGAAAAAAAAAATAATAAATACAATAACGATACATGAGTTCAAAAAGGAAGAAAAATAGAGAAACTATGATGAATAATTCTCTATTCTTTGTTGTCGTGTTCTCCATCTTCTCGCTCTTATTGCTCCAAGTTTTCTCCTAACATTCTTGCAAAGACTCATTTCGAACTTGCATTGGAAACCTTTTTTTAATACCTAAACTTCTAGCCCAAGTTTTCAAGTTTTCAACAAATTTCCGCACAAATACTTATCAAATCACTTTCCTATTCTCTAAGTATTTTCTCGAATCGAGGTCCTAGCCTTTAGAACCCTACCCTCGTTTATTCCCTCGGACCGCGATCTCATTTGCAAGGAATTTTCTCGGATTGCTATCCCAATCGGCAGAAGGTATTCTTCACATCACTAGACTTTAAACCTGATTTTGACCCGTGCACGTCCCGAATTTGGACAATGGTCCATAAATATGAGTTCGAGCCATTTCAGATAACTTTTTATGCCGCTAGAGTCAGATCATTTGGAGTTCGTATTAGTCAGTTAGGACCAATTTTGTAAACACTGCCATAACCACATTTTTAATTTCATCTCCAAACGTTTATTTTGCTTCCAAACTTGTATTTTCATGTATTATTTGTTATTTTCCACATGTTTACCTATAAAAACACTAAAAGCACAAAAAACACATAAAAAGAATAAAAAAGACTAAGGAATGAACAACAATCATGTCCCAAAATAATGAAATAGAGTGAAAATCGCATACTCATCACATTTCCAAACTTGAACTATTGCTCGCCCTCGAGCAAATATGAAAATGCGTGCAAAATAACAATGACGCATGCAGCTCATCACAAATATTATGACCAACTTTCATGTTTTCAGAATTTGCAATTGTCATAACCATTCTTAAAAAAATCACAAGCTCGAAACTCAAAGACACTTAATTACTTATCATTGCCAAAAATAAAAAACTCTATTATCGTTTCAAACATTCAGCTTTGCAATCAAATATGGAGAGAACTTATACTTGCATCATAATGTTTAACTCTACAAGTTCACCAAATTCCTTTGCTATGCTAATATTGAATAATTAAGTTATTGGGATCCTTTGGAATTTTTGGCTTTCAATTATTGGGTTCTTTGGTACAATGAAGCAATTATGGGTACTATTGATTACTCTCCTCGTTTTGATTTTCCCACTTTTTAATCAAGATTTGTAACAAACAAGATTTTGATACTCTTTTCTTGAATCGAGGTATTTTCGCTGAAAGTTTGATGATTATGCTTTTTGAGCGATGACTTCACCTCTAGGGACTTGTTACCCTACTTGATTCTCAAGAGTTCAAAGGTATCCACATCTGCTTTCGAGATATGGTTCGAGCTATATTTTCTTTGGCTTTTGGTTAAGATGCTTATGTCGTATTTGTCCCTTCTGTATCTGTTGTTTTTTTCTTTTTCTTTTGTTATTTCTTTTTGCATAACGAATTTTCAACAATACTCCAAGGGTTATTTTTCAACTTCTCCAACTATTCTACCTAATTTAATGTGGCTAAATAAAAGAATACCACTTCTCGCGCAATCAGGGTTCAAGTGATAACATATTAAATGGTAGGCTACAAAGGCTCAAACATTTTCAAGATATTCTAAATAACTCAATGAATAGCTAATTCACTTTAAATTCCTAAGGTGAGTTCTTAAATTACACATTATTTGATATAGCATAAATAATCTCTGCATTTAAATTACAATTTTTTTGGCAAAAACAATCCATGATTCTCGCCAACAACTTACTCCTAAGTGACCTTGAATCTAAAGCTCATCAAACTTAAATCTTCGGTAAACAAAACAAGTGATTTTGTCATTAAACATTGGCCATTTTTTTAAGAAATAACAAAGTAACAAATCATATCATTCTAACTTCAACAAATAAGCACCTATACATGCAGACGTATAAAATTTTATTATGTAATTTCAAATGGGGTGAGCAATTCTTTTTTTACTCCGCATTGAGTAATCTTTTACCGTATAAGGCCAAAAGCTTAAGGGCTTGTTCGGTTACATATATTAGATTAGATTGAATTAAATGAGATTGAATTAATTTTCTACTGACTAATTAGTTATTTCGTTAGGAGCATATTCGGTTCTTAGATTAGATCTTCAATTAAATTTGTTAAATTTAGTTGTTATATATGAATTGTCTATCAAAACCACTTAGTTTACAATAATAAGATTAAATTTTAAGAATAAGATTGTCTTTTTCCTTTTTAGTCACCCCTATTAAATTAATCTCAGGAACATGGGTGCTACTAATTTAATAAAATAGTAGCATTTAATAGCGGACTTTGAATTTAGTAAGGAGTTGAAAAATTGTGAATCTCGCCAACCGGACGTATTATTAACCCCTACTATTTAGTCTGTAAAACCTTATAGTGGTAATAAAAAGAGCCCTAAAACTCATAAAAGCCTCATACATTCTCACTTAGTGGTCGGTGGCCCAATTTAATATTACTTTTTTTCTTTCTCAAAAACTAAAATACAATAACATATAATATGTTGTAAATAATATGGTTGTGGGGTTTCCTAACATAACCACCCAACTCCCCACTAGATTAATAACCTACCCATGTCTTCCCATTATGTGTTAGTGGTAGAGTAACTTATTTTGTAACTTCTCTTGTAACTCCCGATGGTTTTTCACCTATATAATGGAATTCCCCTCCCCCATATTTACACCCTTATTAATCTCTCTACGGATTTTTGTCTTTGTATTCTCTCTCTATATTATATTATTGTTGTCATACTTTATTTTCCACAAATCATCAAACCGAAGAGCAATACCATTAGGGCGATTTACAACACGTTGTCAGCACGAATTGCTCGCGGTGATCGTGGAAGAACAATTGTTCGTGGGGCTAGAATACTTGGAGAAATTGTGAGCGTGGTTCGTTCGTAAGACGGTGATCTACTTTCGTAGAACGTATAATCTTCTCTGTAGTATCTGAATTTATCAACTTTCAAGTAAGCCTTAACCCCTTGAAATTATTTATTATATGAAGGCATGCTAGATAAATTTAAAGTAGCATGACAAGTTGTGTAGCATATTTATTTGATGTCATTTGGTATTTGTTTGAAAATCTCGGTTGATGTTTCGAGTACTGTATGATTCATGAATAGATTGTTATATGAGTTGTACTTTGTTGGTGAATGAAGATAAGAAGTTTATGAATTAATCTGTTTGTCAAGATGAGTAATATGTAATATTCTTGTAGAATGATTTCACTATGACTATTTTGTGTATATGTTTGGACATTTAATGTTATTTAATCAGTGAATAAAATCATCTCTGTGAATATTCTGTGTGCATGAAACAATCGGTTTGCCTAATAATCATGAACTGTTTGAAATATTTTTTTGAAATATATGTGAATTCTATGCGAGTCATATATGCTATATGCGGTTGTATCACGTCATATGCAAATTTCATGACATCAAAGTAATGCACAATAATTTGATTCGCATGTATTCTTTGTCTATGTACGATAGGATGGAACATTTGAGCAAACTTGATTTCACCCCTTTGAATGTATCTGGTGAGAACTACGTGAGTTGGACAATGGATGTTAAGATCCATCTCACTAGTAAGAAACTGAGAATGGCTATTGTCAAAGAAAATCTGCTTAATGAAGCCCAGAAGGCTGAAGCTATGATTTTGATTAGGAGGCATTTAGATGAGGTCCTCCGTTTGGACTACTCATCGATTGAGGATCCCCAAATACTATGGGATGCCCTGGCCAGTCGATTTGATCACCAAAAGACAATCCTCTTGCCTGAAGCAAGAAACAAATGGATTCACTTACGGTTTATGGACTTCAAAACCGTTAACAAGTATAACTCTGAAGTATGTCGCATCAAATCCACCCTGGAGTTTTGTGGAGAGAAACTAACTGATGCTGAGATTCTGGAGAAGACGTACTCTACATTCCCTGCCTCACATATGATATTGTCTCAACAGTATAGAGCCAAGAACTATACTCAGTTTTCAGAGTTGGTCACAATTCTGCTCCTCGCCGAGAAGAACCTTGATCTTCTTTTGAAGAACAACCAGGCTCGACCAATTGGTACTCGACCTTTGCCAGAAGCAAATTTGGTCAATCGAAATCCTCAACCTTTGCCAGAAGCAAATTTGGTCAACATAAACAATCGTGGAGGAGGCAGAGGCCGTGGGTTCAATCGTCGAGTGAGAGGACGGGGTAATAGGGGTGGACATGCTCCTTATAATAGGCCACCTAATGGTCCCCCACAGTATGGGCAAAGGGGAAATATGCCAAGAGGAGGTAACAATGCTCGACCTAGAGGTGCGCAGCAGAATAGAGCCCCGAATCAGAATCAAAATCAGAATAGAGATACATGTCATAGGTGTGGTGGAACTGGGCATTGGTCACGCACCTGTCGTGCGATGAACGTTATGGTTGGTGGTGTAAATAACAATGTACCACCGGAGACCAACCTGGTTGAGATAAACGTTCTCAATGAGGAGCCCATTGCTCGACTCCCAAATCTGGGCACATCTGACCCAAACCCAGTTTGGAATATGATTAGAGTGTTATTTTATGAGTTTAGACGTTATGTTATTTTATGTTTCTAGTTTATCAGTTTTAAGTTATGTTGTTTATTTGGTCATGCTCATGAACCAATTTCGTATTTGGATTATGTTTGTGCTTTATTTTCTGGACTATATTTTATGTGGCTATGTTTTAATTCACTTTTTATGGTACTCGGTAGAGTTATCTTGTTTAGATTTTATTAAATTACTTTCAATTGCGGAATATATGATTAGATTTATTTATCTTTCTAGACATGGCATGTGGGGATGAATGTCTGGCAGATAGTGCGACAACGCACACTATCCTTAGGGATAAGTCATATTTTGTTAGTTTCATGTCTAGTAAGACTTCTTTGACTACTATATCAGGCACATCTAGTATAATAGATGGTTATGGTAATGCCCGTATTATGTTACCTCATGGCACAATTCTGACCATTAGAGAAGCTCTTTATTCTCCACGTTCCAGTAGAACGCTGCTGAGTTTTAAAGATATTCGAGCCAATGGTTATCATGTTGAAACAACTGATGAAAAGGGGATCGAGTATATGTGCATCACCTCTAACGTGTACGGCCAGAAGCGTACCTTGGAAAAATTAGAGGGACTTTCGATAGGGTTATATAGGACCAAAATTCTAGTGCCAGAAGCACACCTTGTCGATTGCTCGAGGTCTAGTGATCCGAGCAAATATTTTCTATGGCATGACCGACTGGGACATCCGGGTCAAAGTGTGATGCGCCGAATTATTGACACATCTATTGGGCATCCACTAACGAATAAGGATCTTGTACACAATGATAAGATATGTGTACCATGTTCTATTGGAAAACTTGATCCTATGCCAGCTTATGCACAAACTAGTAAAGATTCTCTTGGCTTCTTGGAACGAATCCAAGGAGATATATGTGGCCCCATCTCACCACCATGTGGACCTTTTAAATATTTTTTGGTGATGGTTGATGCTTCGACTAAGTGGTCACAGGTCGATTTGTTGTCTACGAGGAATGTTGCTTATGCTAAACTCCTCTCTCAAATAATAAGATTGAGAGCACACTATCCAGATTATCCCATTAAGTCTATTCGACTAGATAATGCTGCAGAGTTTACGTCGCGGTCTTTCGACGAATATTGCATGTCCTTAGGTATTGACATAGAACATCCTGTAGCACATGTCCATACCCAAAATGGCCTTGCAGAGGCATTTATTAAGAATTTACAGAGGATTGCACGAACTTTGGTAATGCGCACCAAACTTCCAATCTCTGCTTGGGGCTATGCAATATTGCACGCAGCTATGTTATTGCGATTGAGGCCCACTGCAACCCAACCATGTTCTGCGTTACAGTTGGTGTCCGGAAGTACACCAAAAGTTTCTCATTTACGCACATTTGGGTGTGCAGTTTATGTGCCGATTGCTCCGCCACAACGGACCAAGATGGGACCTCAACGTAGATTGGGCGTTTATGTTGGTTATATATAACCATCTATAATACGATATTTAGAACCCTTGACAGGCGATCTCTTTACCGCTCGATTCGCGGATTGTCACTTTGATGAGACTGTTTTCCCGCCGTTAGGGGGATGAAAGAACGTTCACACTAACGTTCATGAAGAACGGCGTGAAGTCGTGTGGAATGACCTCACTGTGTCTCATCACAATCCCCCTACTTCAGTCAGAGAGTTGGAAGTAAGTAGACTCATAGATCTACATAAAGTAGCCAATAATATGCCAGACTCATTCTCTGACTTAGAAAAAGTGACGAGATCTCATATACCAGCTGCAAACGTACCTGCAAGGATAGATGTCCCAGAAGGACAAAACGTGGGAAGGCCATCAGTCCCTGCTAACCAATCATATCTCCCTGCCCAGAAGAGAGGGAGACCAATTGGATCAAAGGATTCTCATCCCCGGAAGCGGATGAATGCCCAACAGTTGAATGAGGTTAGCAATAGTAATAATGGGATCCCACCCGATCCATCTCATGAAATAGTTCCGGACTATGGATCCGTCTTGGAGACGAAATCGGGGGACGCCTCGACATTAGTATCCATTCCCGAGAATAGGGAAATCTCGGTTAGTTATTCATGCATGAATGAGGTGTGGCATCAGGATGAAAGAATCATCAATGATGTGTTTGCTTACACAGTAGCTACTGAAATTGTATCGAGTGATAACATTGAGCCTCGATCAATTGATGAATGTAAACAGAGGGATGATTGGCCGAATTGGAAAAAAACAATCCAGGCTGAGTTCGACTCATTGGTAAAAAGAGAAGTGTTTGGGCCGGTAGCTCCTACACCTCCTGGAGTGATACCCGTGGGATATAAATGGGTATTCATAAAGAAAAGAAATGAGAAAAACGAGATTATGAGATATAAGGCTCGTCTCGTAGCACAAGGATTTTCTCAGCGACCTGGGATTGACTTTGAGGAGACATATTCTCCTGTTATGGATGTTATTACATTCAGATATCTAGTCAGTTTGGTTGTATCCGAGGAACTGACTATGCAGCTCATGGATGTGGTCACAGCTTATATATATGGGGATCTAGATGCGAGTATATATATGAAAGTTCCTGAATGACTTCGATTACCCGAAGCAATTAGTTCCAGACCACAGAACACGATCTCATTTAGGTTGAGACGATCACTTTATGGCTTGAAACAATCTGGAAGAATGTGGTATAATCGTCTAAGTGAATACTTGCTCGGAAGGGGATACGTGAACAATGATATTTGTCCTTGCGTGTTTATTAAGAAAACATGTTCTGGGTTTGCTGTTGTAGCAGTTTATGTTGATGATATGAATTTGATTGGGACTCCTGAAGAAGTCCGTGAAACAGCCCAACTCCTAAAACATGAGTTTGAGATGAAAGATCTCGGTATGACTAATTTATGTCTCGGACTTGAGATAGTACACCGTGCTGATGGAATTTTGGTCCATCAATCGAACTACATCCAGAAGATGTTAAGACACTTTAATATGGATAAAGCGAAACCATCGAGCACGCCTATGGTAGTCCGATCATTGGATAGGTCGAAGGATCCGTTCCGTCCTGTGGAGGAGGACGAAGAAGTGTTAGCACCTGAAGTGCTGTACCTAAGTGCAATAGGCGCATTATTGTACTTAGCTCAATGTACTCGACCTGATATCGCATTTGCGGTAAATTTGCTAGCAAGGTTTAGCTCAGCACCAACACGCCGCCATTGGAATGGTGTAAATGACATATTTCGTTACCTTAAGGGTTCAATAGACATGGGTTTGTTCTATCCCTATGCATCATTAAAGGATGCAAAGCTTGTGGGTTATGTTGACGCTGGGTATCTGTCAGACCCACATAAAGCTCGTTCCCAAACTGGATATGTGTTTACCATTGGGAACACAGCTGTGTCTTGGAGGTCTACAAAACAGACCTTAGTTGCCACCTCATCGAATCATGCAGAGATTTTAGCACTTCATGAGGCAGTGCGTGAATGTACTTGGCTTAGAGCCATGAATGGGCATATTCGAGATTCCTGTGGATTGGCTACCACAGATGATCCTACGATCATATTCGAGGATAATGCAGCGTGCATTGAGCAAATGAAGACGGGCTTCATTAAAGGTGACAACACCAAGCATATAGCTCCAAAGTTTTTCTTCAATCAGCAACAACAAGAGCTCAAACAAATAATGATCCAGCAGATGAGAAGTCAGGATAATTGCGCTGATTTATTTACTAAGTCATTACCTAAAGTAACTTTTGAAAAGCATGTTAAGGCTATTGGTCTGCGTAGATTATCTGAGCTCGCTCCCTTATAGACATCAGGGGGAGTTAACTTGAGGGGGAGTATCCTGTAGGTACTTAGTATCCAGAAGATACCTAGATGCCCTGTTGTACTCTTTTCCCTTTTTGCGGGATTTATTTTCCCACAGGGTTTTTGGTTACCCGCTAAGGTTTTAACGAGGCAATATAGCTGATTGGAAAGATTGTGCGTTGTACTCTTTTTCTTAACCGAGGTTGTTTTGTCCCACTGAGTTTTATTACTCGGAAGGTTTTAATGAGGCAACATGAAATGCACAATAGTGGTTTTGATAGGAACCCCCAAGGGGGAGTGTTGTAAATAATATGGTTGTGGGGTTTCCTAACATAACCACCCAACTCCCCACTAGATCACTAACCTACACATGTCTTCCCATTATGTGTTAGTGGTAGAGTAACTTATTTTGTAACTTCTCTTGTAACTCCCGGTAGTTTTTCACCTATATAATGGAATTCTCCCTCCCCATATTTACACCCTTATTAATCTCTCTACGGATTTTTGTCTTTGTATTCTCTCTCTATATTATATTATTGTTGTCATACTTTATTTTCCACAAATCATCAAACCAAAGAGCAATACCATTAGGGCGATTTACAACATAATATAATTTTTCTTACATTTATAAGTAATGGAAAAATATAAAAATCTTGGGGGAGTGGAGGGGGGCAACAACCCCCGCCATACTTACGGTCCGCCTCTGTGCACGAGAGTTGACGGTTACCCAGTGCACCGGCTACAAGATTTGCACATCTCACTCAAATTTCCCGACTACAAAAACAAAAAAATGAGGGATTTTAACTAGGCGCATTGCGGCTTGATAAAATGGAAATACAAGAAAAAATGGCTTTTCGACAAAACCAACATGTTTCTCTCCATAAACCTTTTGTCCTACATTGTTGGGTTTTTTAATAAAAATAATATTTTATTGAATATTTTCTTTGACCAATTTATGAGGTCATTTAGAGCAATATTTTGAAACCACCAAAGACTTTATTTTGTCTCATAAAACCTCAATATTTTCCTTTAATTCTATATTAAATATAGGTTTTATGGTGGTCATATTTTATACTATATAAAGGTGGCTTTGTAGCTTTGTAAAGGTACAAGTGAGAAGAGAAAAAGAAACACTTTTCTTCTATACTATACACTTATATTTTGAGCTCTTGTTGTGTGTCGGGTGTAAGCTTCTACTTCACTCGAATGTGCAATTTCGGTGAAGTTACAGCGGAGAGATAGGCTGGGCTGTTGTATCCCATAGGCGACACGATCGGAACCTTTTTGCACCTCATTAGAGAAGGGGTCGTGAAATTCGTCTTAAGAGAGCGACCTAGTCCGCGCCTCACCTTGCCTATCTCCATATTATTGTGGTTGTTTATTGCAGCAACTTGTTACCTATAAAATTAGAGAACAAATGGAGTTCAAGCCTCATCCACAAGTTTCGTGATCGATCGTCGAAGTGCAGCCGTGGTTCCAACATACATCATGACCACCACCGCCGCACCTATGACACTTGCAGCGGTGCACCTTCATCTCCATCTCCGTCACCGGCAAGCGGCCGCTCCAACCCACTGGAAAAATGCTCCACGGATGGCCCTGAAGCTAGATCTATGCGTTTAGAAGGACTCCACCAACTGGCTTGTGCTTAATTAATCAGTTAATTAATTATATATGCCCTATGCATGCTTCTATAATTAACTTAGCTGTTTATTAATATTGGTTTTATTTGTTTAAAACATCTTGTGTGGTTTCATTTTTATTACATTTATGTGTTTAGTGAAATAATATATATATGGGGTTTAATGATTTTGTCTGAGGGTCATTCCTCTCCTTTTTAATTGGTTGTCAATGTAATTCTCATAAAGAATAAGTAGTTCTTGTGACTGATGAGCGAAAAAAAGAAAAGAAAGATTAAAATTTTATGTTGGTATCAATTGTAGTATTGTTTCTCTTTTCAAAATCCATATTTTGTAAATTTTGGTGTTATTTGCCTATGATGTTCTATTTTATTTCTATCTTGTTCATATCCAAAGTTCAAACCGTAGATAACTTTTGTGTCTATATCAATTAATTATAAAATTTACCTTGTATTTTCGTTTTAACAATGTGCATTGTTGAAAGACCGATGTGAGAATAAGAAGTCACGTGAGGTACTTGTGCAAACTCTATCTTCTGATTTTTAATTTTTTTTGCAATAAAAATCAGAGTTATCTATAACCATTTCAATTACACGTCTGTCTATATTATCTATGTTATACGTCCGATTCTGAACGCATATAAAAGTTATATTCACTCTATTCCATAATACATGTCCCATTTTAAAAATATTTTTATGTCATATTACCTGTCAGTCTAGATTTTTAATACTGTATTAAATGCATTTTTCATGTTTTAATCTTATAAATGAAACTCTAAGCATTAATTATATATTATGAAACATTAAATGATCACGGTTGTTTTACTCATTTTTATGTTATTTCCTAAATCAAGCTACATTTATTGATTTTATTAATCTTTGAGAAAAGTGAAAAAAAACATTTATTTAAAAATGGAAGAAATATATAATTTCCAAAACTTTAAAAAATCTTAACCTCGAGAAATTGTCCATTCTTACCAAACCAATATACTCCCTCCGTTCCTAAATTTCACCTTGGCACAAATCTTAAAAATCTCAATAAATGTGTCTTAATTTTAGGAAAATAGATATTGATGAATCAAAATACCCTTGTTTATTAATTAATGCTTGAAGAGTACTATAGAGTTAATAAGGGTAAAATTGAAAAATAAGCAATTAATGCAGTATTAGAATTGTTAAGTCACAGATAATATGGAACAAAAAAATTTCTCAAAAGAGACAGATATTATGGAACAGATGGAATATGTTCTAAAGCGGAAAGAAGAAGAAATAATGTCAGTTTTGGATAGAATTTTGGGTTTCCGCGATACTACACTCGGTTAACTTCTCCGGGCACATCTCCAGACGACACGTGTCTCTTTTACTCTTTTAAAATTTTATTTTATAAATCAAATTTTTAATACCCCTAAACCATAATAAACTAAACCATGATTAATAGAAGCCATTAATTTAAGGTAACTTAGATTCTCTCTCACATGTTTTGTGTCTCTCTCTTGGTCTCTCACCATTTTACCTCTGTAAATCATTTCTTCTTGTTCTTCTTTCACTCTAGATTATTTGTTCACTCTTACACATAAACCAATTTGTAGCAGAGGGTAAAATGTGGAAGGTCTTTCTTTCTTGCCAGAAAATAACTGGGTCTTGATGAGAGATAGTGGGAATAACAAGAAGGGGACCAAAAATGGTGAGTTATTGCAGAAAGGATAACATGAATCTATTCTTGATGTGTATTGAGCATGCAAGATGGGATTCTTTCTTCCCTTCTTTTGATAGTAGTGACATTTTAATATATATTTGTTTTTTCAATTTTCAATTTTCACCAGAAAAATAACTTTTTTTTTCAAGAGACAACAATTAGGTGATGGTGCCTCGATGGTTATTTGTGAATCTCTTCAAATTATATATCTTAAAGTAGTATTTTGTTAAAAGTATTTTGTTATCTGAGTGGAGGAGTTGAAGTTGAGAACCCTTTTTTACATTCAATTTCTTTGTGCATTTGAACTTTTAGTTGTCAATAAATAATGAATTTATTTGTATTTTCAAATTAAAAAAACTCAATTAGATATCTTGTTTTACAGGAAGTATTCTTGGCCGATGATTTCTTCACTTGGGAAACTCTACTTTGCCATCTCCCACACTCGGCATTTTAACAATGAATAAACAAGTTCATAGCAACTTCTGCTCCTTAGTTACCAGATAACATTTTTCTCCCCTAGCATGGTCATATTTTGACACTATCTTATATTCCTTTTTATGTATTTTGGGATTTTGTTTACTGTTTCATCATAATTTCGTTTTTTTGCCTCCATTGTAATGGCAATCAGAGCATGGCAGCAAAAGCAATGTAAAAGTTCAAAATTATTCTGATCAATAAATTTACATTAAATTACAAACAAAAATAAATACTGAGACTAATTTGCAACTACTGAAACATCTTCAAATCAAATTTCCACTTAGACTCATTTTTCCTTACCCTTACAACAAGAGACCATTTGCTGAAAGCAGTAGACCATTTGCTTCTCAATTTTTACATATTCTTTAATCATGAATGATCATACAAATTATAATCAGCAATCATTTTATTTTATGAATTTTCGAACTCTTCTTTAGATTCATAAAATTCCATGCACTTGTGGAACATATTCTTGAACTCTGAATTACTATTCAAACTACCAAAGTGAGAAGGAGCATTTTGATAGATATACCATTGACACAATCGATGATGTGAATTCAGAAATACATGTTCAACTGCATTTATCATTGCTTGACACTGATCTGTAAAAAAAGGTTTCATATTGTTTGCCACCCATAGACTCAAGAAATGTGCTAAACAACCACTAGAAATAGGCATCTGCTTCTTCAGACATTAAAGCTAATCCAAACATCACGTTATTCATATGATGATTAATGCATGTGAAAGGTGCACAACTTAAATTGCACTTATTGGTTTTATAAGTAGTATCGAATGAAAGTACCTCACCAAGAGCCTCATAATCAATTCGACATAGACCATCTCTAAAGAAAAAGTTGCACATCCTACTATTAATTTCATCAACTTGAAAATCCCAATCGAACAATACATCTTTGTTCGATTTATTTTTAAAATGTCGAATCAATTCAGCAACATCACCATCTTCAACTTATGTGTGATCTTTTGCTAAACGATTAACGTAAACGTACGCATCTTTCTTAAGAAAACCTACATTTTCCCTCCCATCCCATGTGATTCTAGTTGCATGTAAGAATATGCATTAGCTATTGAAAATTCAGCATTTAACAATGCTTTTAGTGTATTTCCTTTAGCATATCAAATACTACGAGCGGATCTCAACATATAACCTTGATCTGGCGTGACCATCTCAGAATTATGTTCAACATAAAAAATAGTCACTCTCCACTCTTCATTCTTTTTTCGTCCAATCCTAAGCTCTGTTGTGCAACCAAATCTTGTTTCAATTTTTGAGTAGATCAGCTGCTTATATTTAGAGCTGCGTTTTTCATCTTTTGTTCATTTACAAGAACATTCAAATTCCTTCATATAGAGTTATCTACTGTTGTCATGAAAATACTCTTGCTTCCCTTTTCTGACACTGAAACCCTTTATACGCCCATATTCACAGTATAATAAATACGCATCTTCAGGACTTGTTATTCCGTGACCAACTGTTAATTTCTGCTCAAATTCTTCAATGAAAGACTGGTCATGCACCTCCATATTTTTTAACTCTGATATTTCTCTTGGTGCACATTGTTCATAATCCTTTGCCTCATCGGTAGTGGGTAGTAAATTTTCATCCATATGATCAACCTTAAAAGAACAAAAGACAGATTATGAGACTATTAGAGTCTATCATTCGGCTGTAAATTGTAAACATATAATTGTAAAAACAAGGACACCGAACAATTATATATTTTCTCTCAAGAGTTGATATCTTGTTCATATAAACTTCAATGTCTTTATTGTTTCACCATCAAAGGAGCCAACTAAAAAATTTAGTGCAATTCGTCCAGTGAAGTGAATAGAATCTTTAATCAGTAGGCGTGATAAGAAATTAAAAAAAAAATCAAATATACCTCTGAAGAATAGTTGTTCAAGTTGCAGATATGATTACATCAACATAGTAGAAGAATCGATTCTTGTAAAATAGAGAATTGAGTTGTGTAGTGTAGTCGGACTCCTGCAATGAAAGAGAGAATAATGAGATCGTGAAATAGAGTAACGAGATCGTGGAAAAAGAGTGACGTGATAGTGGAGAAAACGAGTGAATATTTTAATTACCTTAAATTAATGGATTTTATTAACCATAGTTTCGGTTATAATTATTTACAACTATTACGTAATTAATATTGAAATTTTCAATTTAAATTTAATAAGTGCCACGTGTTAGCTGGAGATGCACCTGGTGATGTTAACCTGGTGCAGCATCGCGGAAACCAATTTTGGTTAGATATTGTATTCAAATCCCGAAATTAATTAGTGCCGAACGCGTGTTTGTTCAAAGAGTTCAACACGAATCAAATTTTATTAATTTTACTTTTGTATATATTTTAATATTTTTTAAATTGAGTTTCAAATTTGAACTTTTAATTCACGAAAGCCAAGCTTCAAAGATATTGTTTTTTTTTTTTTTAAGAGAGCACTTATTATTTAGATGACATGTGCTAAATCAGTGGGAAGAGTTAAACGCTCCAGCACAATATTATTGGAAAAGTTTAGCAATAGCGTGGGCTAAGCAATTACCCGAACGCTTTACAAAACGTACCGAACAACAATGAGAATCTTGAGATATTCTTCGACAATCTTCCACAATAGCTTCGAAAGATCCAGTTGCACTTTCTCCGTCACAAATAGCTTTGATGACTTGCAGGCAATCTCCTTCAAGAATAATATTGGTCCAGCCTTTACCTTTTACCATAGACGCCGCTTTGAGTGCTGCCAACGCCTCCCCTTCAACGGGTCGAAAATTGCCTCTGATTTTGACCACCTTCCAACCAACACATTGGCCTATTTCGTCTCTTGCTACCGTTGCTACATAGATCCATTGTTGTCCCGGGAGAAGTGATGCGTCAAAATTCACCTTGATCACGCCATGCGATAGAGGACTCCATTTGCTAGGGTGAGGAGGCTGCGTACGTGAATCTGGCCGGAGTTGCACAGACTTGAAAATGCCAAGGAAATCCTTGCACCAGTTTACCAAATCATTCATGTGTTCTGTATCTTCACCTTTAACCTCCTCGTTTCGACGTTCCCATTCCACCACCATTGTCGTAAGGAATTCATCTTCTCCCAACAATCTTTGTAAAAGAGGTGTTTACGAATTGGAGACCATTAAAAGGGGATTGATTTCAAACCGCTTCCATTCCTCTACATTTGATCATAACATGAAGCGCCGATTCCTCATGCTTTCATGTTGCAACGACGACATATTGGTGAAGCCACAATCTTTCGCCTAAATAACTCAAGATGGGTGGTTAAAATATTCCGGCACATCCACCAATATAAATAACCAATTTTTTGGTGGCATAGGAAGACCCCACATCTCTTTCCAATTGCCACTATCTGCCACACTGCTAGATCCACCCATTCGATGCCCTTCATTTGCAGAAATTGAGAGGTGAGAGAAGACCATGTGGTAACATGATCAAACTGAAAATTTTCCATTGTTAGAGCAATTCAAAACCCAAACATCTTGTGCAGCTCCGCTGCCTACCGTAATAGCGAAAATTCTTTCTATATCCATCGGCTAGAAAATCCCATTCATAAGCTCCAAATTATATGCATTGGTTTGTGTGTCCACAATGTGCGAGACCCTAATTGGAAATGGCGAGTTAATCGGACATTTGGTGAAGATCTTTAAATTTCCTCCCTCCCGAAGCTACAGATCAGTCCACAGAGATGTATTATGACCATTCTCTATTCGTCTACAAAGGCCCATTCTTAAGAAAGGGATCACTCTCCAAATACTTCTCCAGGTTGTGGATGGATTACCACTAATATCTGCATTAAATAAATTACCGTGGGGGAAATACCTGGCAGTGATGATTTTTGACAACAAAAGCTCAAGCTTTGTGAAATTCGTCCATGCTTGTTTTACGAGCAGTGAAATATTAAAAGATTTCAAATCCCGAAAGTCAAGTCTGCCCGATCTCTTAGCTTTGCACATCTAACTCCAAGAAAGCCAAGCCATCCCCACCAAAAACGTCGAATAGCAGCTTTTGATTTCCTTTATCAGACCATCCGGAAGAAGAAAACAACTCATCACTTTTGACGGGATCTCATGTAGAACTGCTTTAATCAAAACTTCCTTACCCGCTTTAGAGAGTCGTTTGTCCCCTCATCCTTTGATCTTTGACCAAACTCGATCTCGCAGATAGCAAAAATATTCTTTTTGGTTTTTCCAATAGCAGCCGGCAACCCGAAATATTTCTCGTGACGGTCAACAATACGGAAACCGAGAATCAGGTGAATGTTGTTTCTCCGCGTCGGAGGAGTAGACGGACTAAACATCATCGTGGATTTCTCATGTTGATTTCCTGCCCGGGCACCCTCATATACTAATCTAAATGTCTTTCAACACGCATGCATATGCTTCAGTAGCTTTGCCGAAAATGAGGGTATCATCAGCAAAGTATAAAATAGACACCGTCGGAGTTGTCGGCGTCACACTGATGCCTTGGAAATCTCCCCGTGCCGTTGCTGCTGAAATCATCGCAATGAGTTTCTCAACAAAACATATGAATAAGTACGGTGAGAGAGGGTCCCCCTGTCGAAGGCCTCTCGAGGGTAAAACTTGGTCAAACTACATACCATTAAATAAGAAAGAGAATGAGACTATACAGACACACAACATAATAAGATCAATGAAACCGGACATAATGCCGAAACAAGAAAGAATCTTATTCAAAAATAGCCATTCTATTCGATCGTATGCCTTACTAATGTCCAGTTTAATAGCCATGTAATTTTTTTAACATTAGAGTTCAACTTAATAAAATAATTGATCTCGAAAACCACAAGAGTATTATCAGAAATTAAACGCTTAGGAACAAAGGCAGGTAAGAGGAGAGATCAAATTATTTAACACTAATTTCAAATGATTGACTAACACTTTAGACCCAAATTTATAAATAACATTACAAAGGCTAATCGATCTATAGTATGTAATTTTTTCCGGATTCTTCACCTTTGGAATTAAAACAATAAAGGTGAAATTTAGATCATAAGGGAGTTTACAAGAATTCAAAAATTCAAGTAAACATGAAAGAACATCGGACCTAGCAAATTCCAATATTTAGTAAAGAAAACAATAGGCAACCCCATCGGGGCCCGGAGATTTAAGATGAGCCATTTGAGAAAAAGTTCGGGTTACCTCATCCGAATTGAAAGGTGTGGAAAGAAGTTGACTAGCTTCTCCGATGATTCTGGTCTCAATACTTGCCAACACCTCATCTATCTCTTCTCCGCTCGGACTCGTAGACTTGAAAACATGCTCGAAATACTCGCTAATAATTTTCTCAATATCTTCAGGTTTTCCTTGCCAAATACACTCCGCATTTTTTATGCGGTCCACCCTGTTCATACGGTAACAAATAGTTGCCTTGGAATGGAAGAATTTCGTATTTCTATCTCCCTCATGAATCCACTGCACACGACTACATTGGCACCAATACAAATCTTCATCCTCGTACGCCCGTTCAAGCTCAGCCCTTAGCACTCGTATCTCCTCCCTACTACCTTATGTTAGGTTGGCCATATTGAGATTTTGAATCCGTTCGTGGAGAGTCTCAATCATCTTCTTCGGCTGGTTGACAGTCAACTAACTCCACTGGATAAGAACAAGCCGACAGTCATTATTTTTCTGGATCAACGCCTCCACGAGATCTACATCAATATTTGTTGTCCATTGTTGTTCAATAATCTGATCGCAATCATCTCGTCGGAGCCATGTGGCTTCGAATCTAGAAGGTCTATTGGTGAGACCTCTGTTACATTTTTTTTAAAAGATCCATTACAAATAAACCTATTATGGGATACTTATTCATAAATGTGTCTAGATAAAAAAAATCTTTTACAAAAGTCCAGATATTGTCCAGAAATGTGTAAAAGACTAAATACCCCATCACGTTTTAATATGCTCTAATTTCATCATTTAATTCCATTTAACGTCAATTTGACTCCAAATTTCACAAATTATTCAATTATAACCCAAAACTCAATTTTGAGTACAATTCCGTCATTCGCCGCCGTTGATCGCTGGTCTCCGGCGTTAAGTTTTTTTTGTCCCCTCCGATTTCCGGCATTGACTTTTTTGATTTCTTTTTCCTTTTCTTTTTCTTCTTTCTGGCGGGACCACGGGTTGGGTTGGAGTCCGAGTTTAGGTCGGACCTGACAGGTACGGGTTCGACTTTTAGGGGACTAAAAACTGACTCGTGAGGAGGCGGGTCCGGGTCCGGGGCAGGTCCACCCGAGTCCATCCGGGTCTGGGCCGGGTCCAAACTAGTTTTTCATTTTGTTTCTCAAAGAATTAGAAAATGTAAATTTTGAAACTTGAAAAAACTTGAGCTTAACTTAAAATTCAAAATTATAATTAAAAAAAAAACGTTGAATTTCAAACAATAAACAATTTTAGAAAAAAAATTGAAACGATTAAGACCTTGAGAAATAAACTAAATAAAATGAAGGTTGTGAAAATGAATTGGTGTTGGTTAGATTGAGGGTATTTATCAGTTAAAATAATAATTGAGAGATTTTTGAAAATTCAAAAATTCAGATTTCAAATTTCAAACTTCAAACGTTCAAATAAATTCAAAATATATATTCTTTTAATATACGGATGACCAATATTCTTATATTTTAG
>NW_012193036.1:514269-528486 GCF_000504015.1 Erythranthe guttata | reverse complement strand
TCCTCCAGCGATCACCAGATGAGTTGTTTATATCGTCATCTGCTACTTGGGTATCGAGCCCCCAACTGCGTTATGTTATTATTTTTTCTTTGTGAAAAAGGTCGGCCCTCTTTCTTTCGTCCTTTTTTCTCGTTATGAGCCCCGCCTCTTCTGCGATCTGTCGAAGAGTCAATTAGACTGGTCGCGTAGATATTTCTTCATCCGCTCCCGATTTCCATGGTCCTTCCCCACCACTCCCGTATCCGAGACTCCGTTTCAAGGGCCCGTGCCTATCAACCTCCAATCAGAGGTGGAGACGGTAAATAGTTTCTTTCAGTACTCTATGCTGAGGATAGAGAAAGTGGTAAATTCTCTCCTCATGCAGGGTTTTGGCTAGGCAGTTTCGAGCCGGCCCATGCCAAGTGTCCGGGACTATGGTAATGATGCTGCCTTTACGTGTTTTGAGCGTATTTACTAATTTTCATTTTTCCTATTTTTTCCGTTTACGTTTGTTTTTCTTACTCTTGTTTGTTTTTTATTCGTTGTGTCATAAATGAGTCTATTTAGCAAGCTGAGGAAGAGGGTTGGTTCGAACAAGCCTACCGAAGCCTCCACACCTTGCTCCCGGTCACCCGTCAGAGGGGCGGAGTCCCCCGCTGCTACTCCATCTACTGCCTTTGTGACTGCGGAATCTGGCGGGCTTAGTGCGGCTCGTGGCAAGGCCATCGAGAACCGACCCGCTGCGAGCCCTCCTCCTCAGGATCCCTCGGCCAAGCGACCTATCAGTGTCCTGAGGCCTTGTTCCTACCATTCCTGTTCCTTCTTTTATTTTGGCGACCTCGGATGGTGAGCTAGAGGAGCTCGTGGACTTCTATGCTGGTCCCATCACTCCTCGGGATCGAGAGTTCTTGCAGAAATTTTCCGAGGGTGCGATGCTGGAGTGCACCTGTTAAGTGTATATTTTTACACTTTATCATACATTTTATTTGAGCTTTTGGTGTATTTTAATGATAATTAGTGCTTAAAAAGTTGATTTATTGTATTTTAGGTACAAATTGAAGAATTAGAAAAGTATGGGGTTAAAACTGTAATTTTGGAGAAAATATGGTCCAAAAGTGGAAAAATCAAAATATGAAAATTTAAAGCTCGGACGGCCGTCCGAGTATTAGTTCAAAATATGGGACGGCTGTCCGAGACCTCGAGGTAGCGCAGTAAAGGGATTTTTATTGCACAAAGAAACTGCATTTTTCTCCAAATTTTCCACCCTATATAAGACCAAGACAAGCACACAATTGAGGATCTTTTTACGCAATTTCAAGAGAAACAAAGCAATAACGAAGACGAAGAATTCGAAGACTCCAAGCATAAATTTATCGTTTATGATTAATTTTATTTGTGTTTTTCCTTTAATCATGAGTAACTAATTTTCTTATTTCTAGGATTTATTTTGAACTCTAGCTATGTGGGATTTATGAACCCTTTTCTATAATTTTATGCAAGTTTTAATTCCAGATTATTTCTTCTACTTGTTTTATTAAGTGCATGAACTTGATCACCTTATGTGCTTTTATGTTATTGTTAATCGCATGAATCGGAAGATCGGGTTAATAATTAGAACTGTGGTAGAAGAGCTTTTGTGGTATTAACATAGGAATATAGTTTATCTCTTAGGTAGCCATTATTGAGATTTGTGCTTAATGTTGTGTTCTATAATTAATTGCGTAGGAATACAGTGATTGAATCTAGAGTATTAGAATCCTAATACATGCGGAAGCGGGTTATGATTAAATTAGCATCTCAGGTTAACAATCTGGGTTAATTGCTTGCATAATTGAAGGAATTGGGGGAGTAATAAGGGGCAAAATTTTTTGGTGTAGTTTTAATATGTAGTTTTTAAAATGGTGCTATTTTGGCAGGAGTTACGAAATTGGGGTTGACCGCCACCCACAACGGCGGCACCGGCAGGAGGCGCCACCGCCGGCGGCGGCACCAAGTGAAGACGCCACATACAACGGTGGCAAGGCTGGAGACGCCGCCACCGGTGGCGTCTTCTCCCTATTAACATTTTAATATTTGAATATTTTAATATTTCATATTTTAATATTCTATATTTTAATATTTCATTATTTTCTGATTTTTTAATATTGTTATTATTTTTTAATATTTTAATATTTTATTATTTTAATATTTTCTAATTTTTTAATATTTTAATATTTTCTGATTTTTAATTTTTTTTTACAAATAAAACAATTCTAACTACATTCATTACTTTGATATTAGTATTAAATTTATTACATTTTATATATTTTATCAATTAATGTTAAATTAATCATTGCATATATTTATCTGATCAATACAATAAAATAGTTTACAATCTTAAAAACATGTACACAAAAACAAAAGGAGTTCTAGAAAATAAAAGAGTTATATAAAATAAATAGATCCAATAAAAGAGTTATATAAAATAAATAGGTCCAAAATGAGTACAAAGACAAAATGAGTACAAGAAAATAAAATTGGCACTATGAAGTCAGTGCCTATGTGAACCAGTGCCACATGCAGGTGCCCGTCTAGTCCTACGCGGCCTACCATCTCGACGAATGTCAGGATCTACCGGTACATCATCAACAAACTGGGTGTCATCCGGTGGATATGGAACAGGGGAAACATTATACTGTGGTCGGATCCACTCTTGGGGACTTGAGTATCCCAAATTGAGCTCCAAATGTGGACCCCATGAAGAGAACCGAATATCAATAGCATGAGGATATGGGGTAGCTAGAGAATCGGACCATGGCATATCTGGAGCGTAATCATTCATAGATGGACCGGTACTTGAGATGTAGACGCACCGAACATATCCATAAATCCCTGTGTAGTAGATAAATCGTCCATACCTCCATGCATAGAAACATCTGCATAAAAGTGTGTATGAGAAGCAAATGGACCGGCAACATCTCCTGATGGAGGTACCCGAGATGTAGATGCATAATAGTTCCCCTCTCTCGTCTGTCTCACGTCATGCTCCGATTCAGTAGCTCTTTCGGTAGCGGTGGACCTTCTTCTGGTACGTCTATCTCGATGCGGAGAAGGTATAGGAGGTATGGCAGGTATCGGAGGTAAGCTGGACGAAGCACCATCTCTACGTAGAAGTTGAGTCCCAGCTGCATACATCCGTGTAGCGTTGTCCTGATACAGATCATATATCCGATCGCCCTCCCGAGAAACTGCCCTAGCAGCAAGACTCATGGATATAAGTTGATTACCCTGAAATAAAAGGCATTACAAGTTTAAGAACTTAAAAAACTGAAAAAAAAAATGAAAACATCGAAAGTAATGGTTGTTTTGAGAAAAATACTAACCACAAGATCCAGTAAAATCGGGTCTCCGACCTGAAAACCGATATCATCAAGATTGTCAATCGCTGATATCAAACGACGTGTGTGCCTCTCATACCACTCGGAGTATCCTGGATCTGTCTGAGGCCCACTAAACTCAATAAATGGAAAGTCAACGAGAGAATCAAGTCGGCTATGCCATCTATCAACATAGATACGGTGAAAACGAGCCCAATCTCTACCCCCTGCACCTCGACGATCATAAGAATGCAACTTAATCTCAATATCGTGATCAGTAGGATGTGGTAGTATATGTTGTACCCTCCCAAACTGACGTAGCACCCTATACGGACGATGCATCTCAACTCTCTCGTAAAATATAAGGGGACAACTTGACAACCAAAGTTGTGGATGCACTATCTCAGGATACTCAAGTAAAGCGCCAAACTAAGGATCTAGTTCACTATAAGGCATCCATGTAAACTAGAAAAAAAATATTTTTTAATAGGCCACAAACATTACCTTAATTTTTGTTAACTTATAAATAACCTGATCCCAGAGCATCCGATCGAGCGTCGTACGATAAACACATATATTGTTTCGCGAGGACCGAGTTTGACTAGTAGGTCTGGTCCAACTGTAATATCATATGAAAATTTGCTACGTCAATATATTAACCTTCATATAAATAAATTATTAGTACTAAGATGTTAACCGTGCACCGTAAGGAGGGTGGGGATATGCAAGCCGACGGAGATCATCTTCTACTACTGGTACTATTGCTGGAGCGAGAAAATGTATCATCGACCATGCCCAACACTAATTATCAAACATAAAAAATATCAAAAACCGCAAGTATAATAAACTATTAATTTAAATTTTAAAAGTATCAAAAATCATATTACCTGTAACAGAGTAAGCGCACCACCTAGATTAGTTTTCCTCTTATCCAACTCAACAGTGCGGTCTTGTTCAACAACTTTCCTAAGTAAAGCCCCAGTGCATAGCTCACGATACAAATATCCAAGAACTGCACTACCCCAAATGAATGTACGCACTGCCTCAAGATCTTCGAAATGACGAAGATACAGCAACGAGATTGCACTTGAAGATGTGTCAGGACACATAACCCCCCCAAATAGCAATAACCGTAAACACCTGGTATGCTGCTGAACACGCTGCTCCGTGTTGTCCTCAGTAATCGTGCAATGTCATAAATGTAGGGCCAAATCAGTTGCAAAGAGCCGTCTCCCTTTGAAAGCTTGATCTGAAGGTGTATATCCCAACCACGTCTGACAATAAACCTGCAACTGCTCCTTCGACCATGAAATATCCTGTCCAGTAACAGGTAGTCCATCAACAGGCAAACCCCATAATAGTGCGACATCCTCAAGTGTCACTGTCGCATCCCTTGCTGGAAAATGAAACGTGTGTGTCTTCGGGCGCCATCTCTCCACTAAAGCTACAATAAGACGCAAATCGACTACGAGACGACCACATCGATATACTCCATAGAACCTAGTATCAATTAAGTATTGCATCACTCTAGGGTGTGGATCATCATCACCATCATCTCCATATAAACCCCAAATCCAACCATCACAGCGTCTCCCGCGCACAATATCATCCATGTTTGCCGATGTAATCGATCTGGATACGTGCTCTGACTGGCGGTATAGCAATGAAGTGTCCCGCGGACCATAAACATAGCTGACATCCATCCTGTATAATAATATACATAGAACACTCAGATAATAAGCACAAGTACAATAATAAATACACACGAATAAATAGAACACTCAGATAATAAACAGAAGTGTAATAACAAATACACAATAATACATAGATAGACTCGATAATAAGTACAAGTGCAATAACAAATACAAAGTCAAACACGATAATTAGAGACTACTTAGTCCGACATGAAAACTAGAAAATAACAATATAAATAATACAAAGTGCAACGAACTACATAAATTATACTATCGGAGTCGTCTTGCTTGTTCCTCTCTTCTACATTGTTTTCTTGCCCGTGTTTGTGCCACATCCATCTCATTAGCAATTCGACTGCGTCTTCGATCCCCTAGTAGTGTTGGATCATGAATTAGTTCAAAAGCAACATCCTCCCAATAGTGTTCACTCAACAGGGGTTGGAATATCCCAAAATAAATGTTCACTAATCGATCAACCGAGTAGCAATCATTCACATATACGGAGGCAGACAACATCTATTCACGGCACACGTGGAGGACATGACTGCAGGGGATTCCTGTTAGCTTCCATTTTCCACAAGTACAAGTTTGGTCCCTTAAACTCACGGTGTGTTTGTTATTTCCACCTCCACTTGGACGAGCTCCAGATCACCTCGGCAGAGAGCTGTTGTTGATTAAAACGAGTCGTGAAACATCTAACAGAGTTGGCTTCATGTGCCTGGTAAATGCCATAAGCATATGTGGACCACAACTGTCCATTCTGAACCATCACATTGGCCTCGTGGAGACGATTAAAAAAATACCTAGCAATGCGGTTGAATGTGAGGTCAACAATTGTTGAGATGGGAAGTTTTCGACTTCCCTTGAGAACACCATTATGAGCCTGTGACATGTTTGTAGTAAGTTGACCACAACGCTTGCCCCCATCATGTGCAAATGCCCATTTTTCTTGATCAATATCCTTCAAATAGTTATAAGCTTCAACACTCCGAGTTTTGATCACATTAAGAATGTTGTTAAACTTCCAAATTTGAGACTCCGCTCCCACCTTGTAGCATAGATCCTTCAAATCTACACTCTTAAAACGTTTGTTGAAATCGGAGCACACGCGTCTCAAGCAAAACCTGTGAAAAACATTAGGGGGAGCAAATTCGGGCAACTCCGCTAAAGCTCGTAAAATTCCCGGAGCTCGATCTGAAATTACACAAACGCTTTCTCCATCTGGAATTTGAGAAATTAGATGTATGTGTAGCATTTGAAAAAAACCACCTCCAAGCCGCTGTGGTTTCATTGTCAACAAGAGCAAATGCTAGTGGTAGCACTTGGTTATTGGCGTCCAAACAAACGACAATTAGTAACTTGTGTTTGTACTTAGTGTAGAGATGAGTTCCATCCACACTAATAACTTTTCGACAGAACTTGAAATCCAAGCATGGCTTGAAGGCCCAAAAGAAGTACTTGATCATCTTCCGTTTTGGAATGTCCGTTGGTTTGAAAACCCACTCAATTGCCGTACCCGGGTTCGTCCTATGGAGTGCCTTCATAAACTTGGGCAATTTGTTCACTGAGGACTCCCAACTCCCGAACAAGTTATCTCTGCAACGCTTCAAACCATACCAACTTGCATCTTTGAAAGTTGAAATCATAATTGAGACCTCACAATATTCCGTGCTTGTGTTATTTTGCAAGTTGGGTCATCTCGAACGGACTGAACCAATAAGGCAGAAATGTAGTTCCTGTCCAAATTCTTGTGTTCATTCGACATTTCATCCATTATGAAATTGTGGGGCCCACCATATCTCGTAATAAGGAAGAATCCTTTGCCCGATTTTTCAATTGCCCGCAACGACCATCTACAAGGCCTTTCAGGTGTGCTATGCTTGCACTTGACACTCCATAGCTTCGGCTTACTTTCGACAACCGTGAATTCCCGTTCAGCAAATCAAATCAAATGGTCTCTCACCGCGGCGCAAAGGCGTTTTTTGTCCTCAAACACCATCCCAGCCTTAAGAATACCTCGATCGCTATGGTAAAACTTATCATATCGGCCCCTTCCAACATCAACTGAATCTGCCGCCACTTCTGGAAACGACATCAAGAAAAATGGGATTGACTCATACAACGTCGGTTGTTCCTCTGCTTCCGCCTCGTTGTGTTGCAACCACGTCTCCCTAACATCATCTTGTAAGTCTTCATCTTCATTGTCGTCGTCTCCGTCATCGGATGGTTCGGAATTCACAGGACTGTTCGGCCCAAAGGAGTCACCTATAGGGTCATCATCTTCGAAAATGCTCCGTCTTGGGGAACTCGACTCACCAACAAATCCCCCTAAATTACCATAGTTAATTGTATAGGGATCTCTGTGCACCTCTCTCGCTCCACTAGTCTCACAATAGAATGGGATGCCTTTTGTCGCCGCCAGAAAATCCAGAGTCACCTGTGGTTGTGAGAAATATGGTTCATTCAAATCAAATGCCTCTACGCTCACTTGTGGTGGGGCACTATCAATGTACTTCGGTTCAATCTCAACAAATACTTCGATAGCCTTATTCCCTTCGTCCGGATCGATATATATTTGTAATCTTCATTTGTTATTATCTCGGTAATCATCTCCTTCATTCTTTCTCCATTATAAATGTAAGATTTGCAACACACTCTTAGCCCAAACTGATTAACATCGACATCTAGACGTTGATACAACTTTGACAGAAAATGTGCAAAGGACAAGTCACGTTTAATTCGGAATGCTGTTTTGTGGGCAATACTATATTGCACTACCCAATCATCAGGAATTATGTGACCTCCAAAGTACACGTACACTTTGACATTATTTTTAGCCGCCATCAATCTTCAAAAGATTAAGGAGATAATTAACTCATGAATCCAGATTAATTAATAATGAGGCACATTAGTTAAAAAAATAATAATTTAACTAAGCATACCAAAAAAATAATTAGTTAATTTAATTTAATTGCCCCATGTTTTACAACACCTTTTTAGCTATTGTTTTACAAAACAATACCAATTTTTTTTTTGCCCATGCTTATAAAATATAAATAGTACTAATACCTACTATAAAATAAATAAACTACTAACTAACTAACTAATTAACAAGCCACATGCCTCCTAAAAACACTAATCACATGTATTTACAGTAATTAATTAAAAAAATTGAACATAATAAAAAATTATAATAATAACTTTTTTCTTTTTTAATTATCTACAATAATAATAAATATTACCTTGCACTACACCAAATAGAGATTTTTCTAACGGTACTATTTTCTTATTACTAACGGATATCTCCGTTAGAACATTCTAACAGATTATACCCGTTAGAAATTCCATTTATTCGTTACTATTAATAATACGTTATTTATATGTAACTCATATTTTTTTCCTAACAAATTCATATTTACCCTAACGGATATATCCGTTAGAATTATCAAAACATTCCATTAGAATTACCTATTATCGTAATAAGGGTTTTGTGTTGAATATTACCAAAATAAAGTGATATTAAGTTGCCATTGTATTTTATTTTTTCCTTTTTCCTATTTACCCTATTCTCCCTTGAATATTTCTATTTTATTTAATTCACTTCTCTCTCTCTCATATCGATATTATACAGCTACTAACAATGACCGGAGTGATGCTCGATTCCTTTCTCTCGCCTCAACCATTGCCATCGTCGGCCTTTGTTTGTGGCCTTTGCCGCCGCCGAACCTTCTATTATCTTAGGTAAGGCCTCTCTCTTGTATTCCCTATATGTCCAATCGCATATTAGGGCTTTTGCTGTTAACAATAACCAGAGTAATGCTCGATTTCTTTCTCTCGCCTCAACCATCGCCGTTGTTGTCCTTCGTTTGTAAGGTCTCTATCTTGTCTATCCTTTCCCCATCTTCAATCGCATTTTAGGGCTTTTGCTGAAAATACCCTAAACTGGATTTGGTTCATAAAATTAAATTGAGAAATTTTAAATTTATTAAGGATTCTGAATCAAATGTAATATTTATGTCCTAAGCACATTATGATTTCTCTATTTCGACAATCTAACAAACGTAGATGGAGTACTGCAAGTTTGCAAAACCTTTTTGATTATTTGTTTTTCTTTAGTATTTGTTTTTCTTTGGTGTTTGTTTGATCTATCGATTACAATTTTTAAGAAATAATTATTTTTTGTTATGAACAAAATCTCATAAGTAGTATGATACATTTTTGGTTGCTCTGTTGTTAACTATTATTATTTTTTAATTATTGTTTTTTCATACCATGCCATAGATTATATAAGCCTGATTTAAAGTTTAATGTTTTAATTTTTATAGTTATATTGGTATATTATTTTCTTATTTTCCTGTGATACATTTAGGTCACTTTAAGTTTTCCATGGTTTATCTCATATTATAATTTTGATATTATAAATTGATAAGCTTGAAAATGCATTAGAATGTTTAACTGATGCATGTGTCTTGTTACTGTTTGTAGAGAAATTCAATTATTATAGTTATTATATTTCCTTTACTAAGGAGGCGTCTTCGTGTTTCTTAAAAACAAAGAGAGTTCTTGATGCCGAAACATAATTCATAACTGTTAATTGCAAAGTTATTATGCTCGTCTACTTTTCACTTTTCAGAAATTAATTTTTTTCTTGTGTTGTTAATCAAGAACTCTCTTATGTCAAATTGTCATCTATTTTTTAGTTCTTATGTTGCTTAAGCTCAATCGATGTTAAAGAAGTAGTACATATACTACAGTTACCATTTATTTCTAAATGTTCTTTAAATAACGCATTTTTACAAAATATAAGCAACCATTTTGCAGGTACTCCCGAACTTGTCTTTGCTTTGAAGTACATTGGGGTACAACAAATCTTTGAAATTGAAACTTCACTACATGTTCATTGATTTTATCATGTCTATGCTCTTAGTTGACATTTTATTTATGCTATAACCTTTTTTTTTCTTTTTTCTTTTGTGCCTGGTTGACAGATGGGTTCATCCACGTTTTATTTGATAGCTCAACGTGTTAAATCAGTGTAAAACAACAGGTTCTTGAAAACAATACAACTTTTATGTACTAGTTCCAATTAATTGCTTTTGTCCTTTAAATTACTTTGTAAATCATAAATTTTATTTACCTGCTGAATGATTTGTATTCGGTTATTTCTTTTGCTAACTTGTGATGCTTGTTGTATATATCGCAGAAGCACATGAAGTTATTGGGGAGAAGAAACCCGAGGCTCTATAAACACAGGTATATGTATGTTAGTATGCCATTTTATTTTGCTGGAAATTGATATAAATTGGTATTATATATTGAGCAATTGAAAAATACTTGATTATTTTAATATTATCACCGATGTTGTGCTTTCCCGAATAGCAAGAGAGAAGAGACTGTCTCTAGTTAAAGCATGGGAACAAAGTGAGAAGTCAAAAGCTGGAAACAAGTTAGCAATATAGTTTTATGGAGTCATTTCATTAGAACATAAAGGATATATTGAGGCCTTATCGAAAAATAAGAAAAAAAGATAAGGCTGACTTTGGCTAATATTGATTTATCTCATACTTGTTAATAATTTGCAGGTCTTAGAAGAAAATATCTGCTATTAGAGATTAGGAGAACACTCAGACAACAGCTCTAAGAGTCGAGCTTAAGAAAATAGAGGTAATAAGTCATGTTTGTACATATATATGTTTGTATATATATATATATATATATATATATATATATATATATATATATATATATATATATATATATATATATATATATATATATATATATATATATATATATATATACATTTGCGTAATGGTGTTTGTATCATAACGGTGAACAATACTTTGCATTGAACTTTTTTATGTTACGAAATTTATTGTAATTTATGGGTATAGTGTGATGTATGATTTGCGTACCATTATTTATGAATGATTCATATTTATGAATTAATATATAAAATTGAAATATTAAAATTATTGTTTTTTAATTTTTTTTTAACGTTTTAAAAAAAATTCTACGGTTATATCCGTTAGAAATTTAGCTAAGAGTGTTGCAACAAAAACCATTAGAATGTAATTTCTAACGGACAATAACCGTTAGAAATTTTTATTTCTCACTACGGTATCTATAATTTTTCTAACGGATTCTAAAGTGTTTCTAACGGATATAACCGTTAGAAATTTTTGACCATATATTTCTAACGCCATTTTTCTAACGGAATTTCGCCGTTAGAAATAATTATTCCAACAGAACATGACTGTTAGAAAATGTCCATTTTGGTGTAGTGTTGGTTGGGGGAAGAGCACCACCGGCAACGACCACGGAGCACCGGCGGCGGCGGAGACGACGGCGTGGAAGGCGACGGCGAGGGAGGCAGCGGCGGCCAGGCGGCGTCGGCGGCTGCTGGAGGTAATTATATTATATATTTTATTTTTAATTTGAAAACTAAATTTGGTTTTTTGTTTTTGAAGTTTAACAGAGAGAAGAGAGAGGAGGAGTAGCAGCTCGGGAAGAAGAAATGTGGGGGAGGAGAGAGAGTGGAGACGCCGTTGTCAGTGGTGTCTTCACAAGACCCCGTTGTCAACGACGTCTCTTAGTCAAGGCACAGTCCCCGAGGTGGCAGTCTTGATCTGGGCCGTCGGATCAAATTTTCACAGTGCAATCTGGACCATCTATATATTTAAATAATAAATTGATAAAATATTAAAATAATAAAATTTAAAAAATATTGATATATTAAAATATTAAATTATTAAATTATTAAAATATTAATAATTTCAAAAATTGGTAGAAGACGCCACCGGTGGCGGCGTCAACAGCCCTGCCGCCGTTGTGGGTGGCGTCTTCACTTGGTGCCGCCGCCGGCGCTAGCGCCTCCTGCCGGTGCCGCCATTGCAGGTGGCGGTCAACCCCAATTTCGTAACTACTTATTAAAACTACACCAAAAAAAAATTACCCCGGAGTAATAATGACATAGGGGGAAGAATAAAATCCTAGGCTTGTTTACTTTGATTAAATCTTCGTGTTTAATTTGCTTTCTTGCTTTGTCATTTTAATTTGATTTAATTTAATTTATTTTAATTTAGTTAATCCATCTTTCGACTGTGTAGGGTGGGCTTGATAATAATTGTTAGGGTTTAGCGTCTAGGATTAAATAATTAAATATTCTCTGTGGGATCGATATCCGGACTTAATTGTCCACTTTATTACTTGTACGATACGTGCACTTGCGTGTAGATATTACAACCAACAAGTTTTTGGCGCCGTTGCCTTGGGCCAGGTATGCATTCTTCTCAATGTAGTGTTGTGCTTGTTTGTCCGCTTCTTCATATTCTAATGGTTGGTTTATGTTTTCATGTAGTTGACGGGATTCGTGGCCAACCATGCCTTTGTGCCGAAAGGCGCTGGGGTCACCCCGAAGTTGCTCAGCAGCGTAAGGATGTGGAGGCGGTGAACCATATCTGCATAAAGCTTCGCGACCAGAATGAGCAGCTCAAAAGTAGCTCTAAGGCCTCGAATGAGTCTCATATAGGGTCATCGTCGTTATCTCCGTCATTAGATGGTTCGAAATTCACAGGACTGTTCGGCCCAAAGGAGTCTCATATAGGGTCATCATCATCCAAAATGTTCCGCCTCGTCTCACTCCACTCACCAACAAATCCCCATAAATCACCACAGTTAATTGTATATGGATCTCTGTGCACCTCTCTTGCTCCACTAGTCTCATAATAGTTCTCGAACCCTAAGTTGGGGATGTCTTGTTCGCCGCAATAAAATTGGGAATCACTTGTGGTTGTGAATAGTTTGGCTCATTCAAATCGATTGCCTCTTCACTCACTTGTTGTGGGGCACTATTAATGTATCTCGGTTCAACCTCAACAAATACTTCGATTGAGTTGCTCCCTTCTTCCGGATCGATATACATTTCTAAACTTTCATTTGCTGTCATCTTGGTATTCATCTCTTTCATTCTTTCTCCATTTAAAATATATGATTTGCAACTCATTCTTACTCCAAACTGATTAATATCAACCACTAGGCGGTAATACAATTTCGACAAAATTGAGCAAAGGACAAGTCACGTTTAATTCGAAATGCAGTTTTTTGGACAATACTATACATCGCTACCCAATTATCACGTGACCTCCAAAGTACACTTACAATGTAACATTATTTTTAGTGGCCATCAATCTTCAAAAGATTAAGGAATAATTAAAAATTGTCGATTTCAATTTTATTTTACTTAATATAACTATAAATCGAATATTAACACTAAAATATTTTCAAAAGACACTAAACAACTCATCAATCATTAACACTAAAATATTAAGCATATAAAAAAAAATCATCAATCATAAACCCTAAAATATTATGCATATAAAACAAGTCATCAATCATTAACTATACACATGGTATAAAATAATTTAATAGTTCAGCACATGTTTATAAAATAATCAATAACAAAATACATGATATAAAATAATTAATAATCAAGAACATGCTTATACAATAATTAATTAAAAATAACATGCTTAATGACTAATAAATTAAAAATTATCTCGCTGAATAAACCGACGTCGGTGACTAGAGCCGGAGAGAGGAGCGGCGGTGATTAGTGAGCGGGTAGTACGGGCGCTGAGTGGGGGCCCTAGAGGAGTGACCACTAGTAAAAAAATTACTTTTTACAACGAATTTTTTTTCTACGGTAAAAAGCCGTAACAAATGGTATCTTTTACTACAAAACAATTTTGAAGTTGTAATAAATATTAGGATTTACCGTAACAAATGGTATCTTTTACTACAAGACAATTTTGAAGTTGTAATAAATATTAGGATTTACCGTAGCAAAAAAATATTTGGTACGGCCATTTACCGTAGCAAAATTTTGTCACGCCCGTATATGCTACGGGGAAAATTCATAGAAAATGCGCAGCAAAAGTCTTTTTACTACGAATTTAATATCTTTTGCGCTACGGTCAATGATTGTAGTAAAAATCCATTTTTCTACTAGTGGGCGGCGAGAGGAGCTGTGGCGAGGAGAACTGAGAGGACAGTGGGAACGACAACGGGTGGAGTCGCCAACGAGAATAATTGGAGTTCTTTTTTTTTCCATCTGAAAATCTATATTGTTGTCTGTTTAAGGAGATTGAGGAAGATGGAGAGGGGTGAGGGGGGGGGGGGGGGGGGAA